>BTHU01000022.1:59998717-60243717 GCA_036184795.1 Tokudaia tokunoshimensis | reverse complement strand
GGGGAGGCACCATAATCCTTAGGAATATCCCAGAATGCCTTACTCTTATCTAACTGTAACTAAGTTTCCACCGATCCCCCTGAACTGATTAGTGTTGACTGTCCACCAGATAGGGTCTGGAATTACCTTGAAGACAAGAGTCCAGACAAGAGGTATTATTATCTTCATTAGGTTAATTGAGGTCAGAAGATCCAGCCTGAAGACGGGTGACAATATTTCCCGGGTTGAGTTCCTGGACTGCAGAAACAAGAAAGCGAGCTGAGCACAAGAGCTCACCACCTCTGCTTCCTGGTGGAGGATACAATGTGACCAGCTGCTTCAAGGTAGGAAGCTTACCTTCCCCACCATGATGGATTGAATCTTTAAACCATGAGCCAGCACCAGCTTGTCCTTCCTTAAGTTGCTTTTTCTTCAGGGTATTTGTCACAGCAAGGGGAAAAGTAACTGAGGTAACCCCTTCCCTCCCATACTCCCCAGCCTCTGGTAACTGCTGTTTTATAGTTAACCCATTTGAGATCAACTTTTTGTATATTCCTCACATGAGTGAGACCACGCAGCACTTGTCTTTCTGTCTGGCTTATTTCACTTAACGTAATTGCCTCCAGTTTTACTCTAGCAAATGACAAGACTTCACTTTAATGGCTGAGTAGTGTTCCATGCATGAGACATATTTTCTTTATCTATTCATCAGTTAATGGGGATCATTAACTCTGTGTGTGTGTGTGTGTGTGTGTGTGTTTGTATAAAAACAGATGAGTGAAATAAAGAGAACTTGAATGGATATGTGAATCTGTATTATGAAATACTGTGATATCATTTGTGAGCTTTAGAAACACTGGCATGACCTTTGAGGTCTAGGATTTATGATGGTAGTACAGTGATGGCCTTCAGTATTCAGCAAAATGTCAGGTTAGCTTAGTACCAGGGGTTTTCTGAATTCTAGCCTATGAAGATTGAAATTGCTTGGACTTCTGGTTTTTGTTGTATAATGTTTGGTCTCTAATTAGACAGAAGCAATTAACATATCTCTGTAAACCTTTTCTTTCCTTCATCTGATCCTTTTACATGAAGAATCCTTGTATGGAAAAGATCTTCACAGTAGGTTTTTTTTTTTGGTCTGTCCTTAAAATGCCCTTCTCTATTTCCATGTGAATCTCATCATATAAGGATTAAAGCAATTAATTAGCCAATTTGTGAGTAATTCCTTCTGACAAGCTAGCCACCTTCCATTTGCAAAAGTACAAGATGAGCAATCTAGAGGACAAGCATTAAATTCACTAATTAAATTAAATACAAAACCAAAGGCTTCTGGGGATCATATTTCTTTGGTAAAGCAAATAGGCATTGCATAATTAATACTTAGATTGCACTCATTTATTTAATTATTGAGCCTGACTTTAAGGGTATATTCATAAAACAACATTAAATACCAAATGGACTTGTATATTAGTACCTGAACATTTCTATTAGATTTTCAGGTGATGATTTCCTTGTGGAAATCTATGAAGATTTTTTTTTCTCCAAAGTCATAAGATTTTGCCTCTATTTTTCTAGGTCTCAGAAGAGCAATGTACTGATGTCTGTACCACACATACTAATATCCTGGCTGTGCTGATGGTGTGACAGAATGCCATTTGCCACTTCTGACAGATGCCATCACACAGAAGGATGGCAGTGAAGGCATCCCTGGGTCTTTTACTACATTCAAAATGATCGGGGGTGGTAGGACTTGAACCCACGGCAGGATTCTGCCTCAGAAGCAGTTTCCTGCTGACTTCCTATGAAGTCAGAAACCCATTCTACTTGGTCCACCTTTATGCTCAACAAAAGCAGAAGTGAATGGTTAACTCTGCAAGTGGGTGTTGATTACAGATAGCCTGTACTTTTCAGTGCAGTTGTGTTCTAACAAATCCATTATAAATGCAAACAAGTCCCTTACGATGTAAATTTATGTACTTCCATATCTTAGCCTGGCCCAGATTGAAGGTGCTCAGAGAACTTACATCAGCCACACTTAGACAACATTATCTGCTACAAAGGCTACTTTGTGATAAAGTGTTGACAATCTCCTGTAAATCCTTGATGGATGGCCACAAGGAGAACAAGAACAGAATGGCAGCCAAGGTACATTTTATCCCCATCCTCAAGTTGAAAATTCACCAGAGTTAGATGCGTTAGGTGGTGGGTGGGGACTGGTGGAGCTGAAGAAGGAAGAGGATGTGACAGATTCGATTATGACTTTGCAGAGAAGGAGACCTCAGAGGGGCTCCCCACAGAAACCTCTGGAGCGGAGCTGCGGCTGCTGTCTGTAGGGTTCGAGTTCAGTGAACTACAAGAGGGAAGAGAAGGAAGTTAGTGTGAGCACAATATGCGAAAAGGAGTAAGGTCAAGCTAGCCTGCAAGCTAGATGTGCATTGGAGTACCCCAAAGAGCATCTTTTTCTGTCTTGTAGAACAGAACTGAGAGGGTGTGTTCCCCCTTCCCGCCCCGTGCAGGGAGCAAGGCATAGGTCAGCTTGTCCAGTGGTGACAAACCTTCTTAGCCAGTTTGGACAGGTGTGAGCTAAAACTGGGATAGGACTTAGACTGTAAGGCCAAATTTAGAATCAGAGAAACAATCAGACACACAGCAACAGGGACACTCTGTACCCAAGCTGGGACAGGGGACTGCAGGGCTCTGACAGCAACAAGAGCTGCCCTAAACAATGCAGCCACTGTGATGGTGTGACACCGACCTGGCTGAGCTCCAACCACTGGCAGCCTTTGCATCAAAGTCTGGAAATTAGGGAGAAACAAATTTAAATGGGAATCAACAAGAATGAACAAAAAAACAAAACAAAACAAAACAAAACAAAAAAACCAAGAGAACTCAAACCAAACTAAAACCCAAACATCACTTTAATTTCAAGTTGCACAGTGGTGGAATAAGATGTAATGTTAGAGAATTCAGAAACAAAATTGCTACCCAAATGATGTGGTCTCATATCTCTCAGTGATGGGGATGTGTCTGAGAAGCTACCTCGAGGCAGTTTCATCACTATGTAATGTAAGTCGCCGTTCTGTTACGATAGCAAACATCTGAGCTGACCATCAGGTGAGGAGGAAAGGGCTAGCTTACTCAGTTTTGTAGGTTTTAGCCAGTCCATAACCCACTGACCCTAATTGCTTCAGGGGCTGTAGTGAGCCTGCAGGTTGAGGCAGGAGAGCATGGTGAAGCAAGACCATTAGCTTCCTGGCTAGGGAGAGAGGGAGATGGAAGTGGCTGCGGCTACACAATGCCCACCAGGAGCACGGCTCTGGACAGAAAGCCCTTTCCATTATACCCCATCTCTTGAAGCCTCCACCTCCACTGCCACCTTCTAGCAGTGCCTTTCTGGAGGCCAGGAATTCACCACACATACCTTCAGGAGACACTTAAGGTTTGTACGAGAGCAGGCATATCGCAGACTATATATGATCCCATGAGCTGAAAGAACTGTTACATTAGCTGACATGAGCATGTATTCTGTCTGACCTATATAAGATTTATGCTCCCCTGGTGAAAACAGTCTGCTCTGCTGTGTGTGTTTCTTGGGGAGGCATACAGGTGACTCCATCATGGATGAGATTTTTCCAGAAAAGAGAAACATAAAAGCATGCAAAGCCACAGAACCTTAAGGTTGTTGTCAAGGGCCTATATGTAATGTTGCTGAACTCTGAGCTCTGCTGGGAGACAGGGGAAGAGGAGGCAAGATGGGACCAGCACCATGATTCTGAGGATGGACTGATGGGCTTGATTTTTTTCTATTAATTATTTTATTTATACCCCAAATGTTGCCCCCTCCAAGTTCCCCCTCACAGAATTTCCCCTCTCCCCCACTGAGGCCAGACAAAGCAGTCCTCTGCTACACATGTGCCTGGGGCTTCAGACCCGCCCCTGTGTGCTCTTTGGTTGGTGGCTCAGACTCTGGGAGCTCTGAGGGGTCCAGGTTAGTTGACACTGTCGTTCTTCCTATGGGGTGGTCATCTCCTTCAGTTACTTCAATCCTTCCCCTAAGTGTTTCATAGGGTCCCGGGACCTCAGTCTAATGCTTGACTGTGACTATCTGCATCTATCTCAGTCAGCTGCTGGTAGAGCCTCTCAGTGGACAGCCATGCTAGGCTCCTATCTTCAAGCACAACATAGCATCAGTAAGAGTGCCAGGGTCTGGTGTCTGCCCATGGGATGGATCCCTTGCAGACCCTATTTTTTATTTATTCATTTAATTTAAAAATTCTAATATTTTTAATTAATTATTGTACTTATTTAAATCTCAAATGTTACCTCCTCTCCTGGTCCCCCTCCCAGAATTCTTCACTGCATCCCCCTCCCCTTTGCCCCTGAGAGGGTGCTCCCCACCACCACCTATCCCTTTCCCTGGGGCATCAAGTCTCTACAGGATTAGGTGCATCCTCTCTCATCAAGGCCAGACATATTAGCCAAAAGTACCCATGATACAACCCACAGACCATAAGAAGTTTAACAAGAGGAAAGGCCCAAGTAAGGATGCTTCAATCCCACTTAGAAGGGGGAACAAAATAATCACAGGAGGCAGAGGGAGGGAGGGACCCTGGTGTGTAACTAAGCTCTTCAAAACCTATTTTTAATGATGGTTCTTAAACACTTTAACCTCCCTTTTAGGCCACCACCCACCAGAGGTAGTGGAGAAGAAAGGATACAGAGGAAGTGGACCTGTTTAGAAAGGTTCTTTGGAGCAACTGTCTGTGTTGTCTGGTAATCAGCAGTTCAGGATAGGTCAGCAATCAGTGGCAGCTTGATCACTCACAAGCACTTTATAGATACACCATAACAGCAGTGACACTACCTAGCAGAGACAGTCAGGCCTCAGCCTTGGCTCAAGTCAGTAGGAGGGACCTGGAGGGACACCAGAAGTTCTTGACTGTGCCTCTCAGGGAAGTAAAGATCAGCGAGACCCACAAGCATCACACAGCTAGGTCTGTAAGCAAGCCAAGCTCTGTCTCCATCACTCTGTGGAGCCCATTTATACCCTCCAAACATCACTTGCCCTCCACGTGCATCCAATCATGCTGAGGCCACAGAGCCCCGACAAATGAAGCTCAACTATGCAATGTAAGGCGGGTCAATACATGTGTGTTGTTAGCACAGAATCCTTCATCATGTGTTCTTTCACATGTCTGCTTTAACAGAACATCCTCTCTCCTGTGTCTGCTCCAGTGAAACATTCCTTTACAAGTCTGCCTCAGTCTTTCACCTGTGTCCACTTCAGGAAAACACTCCTTCATGTATGCCCCAGCACCATCCAACACAACTGACTCTCCTAAGAACCATTAAGATTCCGCTTCACAGGTGAGAGAGGGGAAAAGGGGGGCAGGATCAGGTATTGGGGGAGGGTCTGATGTTTTAATAGGCTGAAGAATGACCTCGGGCAGGAGGATCTGAGTCAGGCAGGCAAAAGGAAGAATCAGAGCTGAGAGGATGGTCTGCATTAGTACCTCTGAATGTGGAGATGGAGGTGCGCATGCTCACATGCATGGCTGGTGGAGGTGGGTGGAGCGATGCGGGTGAGAACCTTAGTAACCCCAGCTACTGCCACAGGTGCGATGCCACACCCGCAGGGAAGTCCTGGGGTGCTGGCAGTGCTCAGAGGCCAGATGCTGAGGCTGATGAGTGACAGGAAAAAGAAATGACCAGGAATCTTGTGAAAGACAATGACAAGAGGAGTGGGAGAGCTGAAGAAGTAGGGAAAGCAGGGAGGAACAACAGCCTTAGGCAGATGCAGAAACCAAGAGCAGGGAGGACAGAGCTCGGGTCCTCCGTCTAGAGATACAGGTGGGAACGCATAGAACGCGTGGGCAACAGCAAGAAGTGTTATGGAGAGGACGAAGATCCTTCTGAGGCAAAACAGAGAAGCAACACTTGAGAACTGAGGAGGCTGGGCGATCTGATTTCTTTTGAGGCAGAAAAGGGCCTGGGGTGCAAACCTAGAAGCCCAGGGGTTGCTGTTATAAATACAGGAAAGGGCATCCCATAGATTGCAGGGATGGAAGAGGGAAATGCCTTCAACATCAGATGGGAAGGTCGTCATGGAGATGCAGGTCTGTCATCATAGCTACTCATGAGGCTGAGGCAGGAGGATCTCAGATTCTAGGGCAGACTGGACTACACATAGGCACAAACACATATCACACAGACAGATAGACACACACACCACAGACTATACCACACAGACAGACAAACACACACATACAACACATAGACACAGAGACACACACTAAACACACAGATGCACACATAATCACACACACAAACTACATAGACACACACACACACACACACCACAGACAGACATACAGACACATGCACACATATACTGCACACACAGACACAGTTTGCAAGTGGAGATGCCAAGTTTATCACTCTTTTTCTCTTCAAACAGAATTCTCGGTTCCCCCCTTTCGTTGTTGTTGCTTTACATAGGTGTCCTTCTCTGATTCAGGTTGAATTTAAAGAGACAGTGTTCTTTCTCCACGTTCTTAGTGTCCCTCTAAGTATGGAACTCAGAAGTGAACTTGGTACTCCAGGAAACACTGGATGACTTCCCAGTATCTCGCAGGATGACCTCACCTTTCCTCCAGACTTGTCCACTCATTGTCAGCATAATGCAAGTTTTAAGAAGGTGTCAGGACTGGTTCCAGCTTGTTTTCTTTGTGGGCTCCTCTTTTAACACGCCACAGCCAGTCACCTCCCATCACCTACTTGTGTAGCTCATTTCTCTTTCCTAAATATACTACCACCCTGTATTTATCTTGAAAAAGTATCCTGGCCACCTTCCCTTTTTGGTAGGGGTTATTTTAAAGCACTCACGTGGGCAGGCTGGAGCAGGCCTTCCTTTCCACTAAGGTAGTGGCCAGTGTGCTCCGAGTCCCCTTATGCTGTGCCTGATGACATGTCTGAAACTTCTCCAGCGTCATTGGCTCTGTGTAAGGACACTGCAGCGGTGGCTGGCCTTAGATTTTTGTCATTCTGGCCTTTGCGGGAACTCAGGGAACCAATTCTTGAATGCTTTAGAGCTCATTTCAAACCTGTAGATATTTCTGCTCAAGAGGGTTATCTTCAAGTTCATGCGTATAAACTATGAGGCATTGAGTTTTCAGAACCAGAATCTTTCTCAGGGTGTGCTAGGTCAGTTTGATTATCAATTTGATGGCCTGGAGAAGTGCTTGGGAGATTAGTAGTGCACATCTCAGTGTGTCTCTGATGCCATTTCCAGAGAGTATTAGGTTTTGTGGGCTGTATCTTGATAAGCTGATTTACCCCTTCATGGATTCTGAATACAAGGGTGTTGTCAGGGTGTTGATGGAAGGTAGGTAGCAAGGGCTACTTGGCGGAAGCATGACACTTAGGGGTGTGTCCTTAGGGCCCGTCTCTAGCCTTCCTGGTTCCTTCCTATGTGCCCCTTTCTCTGTTTCCTGACTGCCGCGATATGAGGTGAGTGGCTCTGTTCTGTCATGCCCTCTCCACAGCAATGGGCTGACATTTCTGCAACTGTTAAGCAAATGGAACTGTCAGCCCTTGAGTAGTTTCTGTCTGGTCTTTGATCACAATGAGGAATGTAATTAATATATAGGCTCTAACTTACCCTCTGGGAGCCCATGAGGTGTCCAGGAGATTTGCATTGAGCAAGAGCATCACTAAACAGTAAAAGAAAGCTGTCTGCAGAGCTGAGAATGCTGGACGGGATATACCTTCGCATGTACGAGTCTTCCTGTCCAAGGCCCAATGGCTGCTGCTTCCTCTCTTTTGCTGCCTTCTCCTTGTAATCCATTTCTAAATGTGATTACAGGCATCTGCGTTTAAATCCCCTTCCCTAGAGGAAACCATAATCCTACTGAGGGAAGGGATGCTGATCAAGTTATCTTTACTTAACCCACAGCATTTTATATATCTTACAGAAGTCAGTGATCAATAAATACGTATAAACCACATACGCAATGGAGGGACACTTAGAACAGAGGAAAGTCTGACACCCAGTTGCATTTCTGTTGGGTAAAATAATTTGGTCCTAATTGAAGTTGTTTTTCTTTGTAAGTCCAAATTTGATTTAAACTCTTTAAAGACAAAAATCATTTGGTAAGTCTAGAAATGAAGATGATCAGGTGAGTAGGGGAGACCTGGCATAGTTCCTTTAGTAAGTAATGGGATAGCCTGGAAGTCATGTGTCTACCTTCCTGTCTTGAATAACTGCTGAGCAGCTCCAGGAGATCCTTACGGGATAACAGCAGGTCATAAAGGATCACATGCTTGGATGCCTGGCTCCTTTTAAGAACTTCTAATCAGTCTTATAATGTACAGGGGGAACAAAACCATGCAAGTCAGTTTTTAAGGACAGAACACATATTAAAAATAAATGAGATGACCCCTGCTGCACCCCACCCTGTGGGACCCTGCTGGGGGCCCGATGATGTCTGTGGCACTTGTTACCACCAAGGGTTATGCAGATGCCTGTGACCTATGCTGCATCCTGAAGCCATACCAATGTCTGTAAATCATGCTGCTGCCAGGGGCCATGTTGAGGTGGAAGGATCGACTGCAGCTGGGGACTGTGTTGATGTCAGTGGTCTGAGTTACCACTGAAGGCCATGTGATTGTCTGTAGTGGATGCCGCAGCCTAAAGCCACGTCGATGTCTGTAGACTGTGCTGCTGCTGGGGGCCATGTCCATAGGCTGCACTGCTGCTGGGGTCCATATTGATGTAGATGGCCTGTACTACCACCCGAGGGCACGTCTTGGTCTGGACAGCCTCCGAGAAACTTTTCTGGGTCTATGGTCCGACTGGAGCTGGGGGCCATGCTCATGGTCTGCGCTGTTGCCAGAAACCTTGTGAGGCCCATGATCCCTGCTCCCTTTGTCTGTGAAGAACAAGAAGACTACTCTTGCTGTGACACCGATGACAGCAGATGGACAGTTGAGAGAAGGGCACATGGAAGGCTTCTGGGACAATCCCTATCTCTACTCTCCCCCTGCCTCCCCCAAAAAGTAACAGTCTAGACAGGAAGCCTTGGAAGAGAACCTTAAAAAGTGTGACAAAGTTGCTGAGGTGTAGCTCTCCACAACTGATGGCTTCAACACCACCGGGGGGGAGGTGCAGGGCAGGACCATGCACCAGTGAGTATCTAGAAAACACAAAGTGGATTTTTTTTCTTTTGGTAGGGGTTGGTCATGGGAGACCTTGGAAGGGATTGGAATTGGGGTACATGATGTGAAACTCCCAGAGAATCAATAACAATGTTATGGGGAGGGGAAAGTGATACTGCTCAGAAAAAGTTGTATTCGTTCACCATGCATAGTGGATATTTTGGTCACTATCACTACACTACACTCTCTAGAGCTGGCTAAGAAAGTTGTGATCACCATATCGTGGTTATCTATGCACCGTTTCTTCCTGGACCAGGGTCATGCATGGTAAGGATAGGACTGGCACTCTGGGCCTTAGGGCATTGGGCTACAGACTTAAATTTTAAAGCGGTTGTCAAAACAAGAGACCCTGCTCATTTCTAACCATCCATCTTTATCTTTACCCAAGTTGCACTTGGTAGAAGAGCGATACTGCAAATATTCCTTAGAGAAATAGATTCTGGGGGCAGACCTACTAGAAGCTGCTGCAGTAAAAAAAAAAATCACTCAAAAATTCAGACTTTATAGTAGAATCTTAGTGGCTCAGAGAAGCTGACAGGAGAGTAGCTGCACCTGCCCTGGTGTCTCCCACACTGGTTAGCTACAGTCTCTCTGTTCTGTTAAGTCTGCCAACTGAAAGATCTGGATAGAGGTTCAATGGGACACTAAGAAAAGTCGCTAGGGAATAAGTCCATTGGAAGAGTTATTAACATCATAGGCAGGCAGGGGTGGATGGGGCACACAACAGCAAGCATATTGGAGACTCTTTGGAGAATTTAGGCCTTAGCACTAGAGTCAGACAGCACATCAGGAGGGGAGTTCTGAAGAGAGAAAAATCAAGAACCACATGGCTTAGGCTGAGGTCTCTTATATCTTTCTAGGTAAGAGGTTTACATAACCCTGTAATCAGGCTTTCTGATTCCAGGCCTGAGTGAATGAGCAGCTAGTGTGGTTACCAATAGACCCTTTGATGTAAACTCACTCTCCTGGGTCCCTAGATGTCTATCAGTTGGGGACTCTCAGAGTCTTAGCAGATGCCTGTGGGTGTCTGTGACAGGGGAGGGGTTGTTGTATGTACTGTAGTCAGAGCAGCGACTGGATTCTACATTACATTATTATACTAACAGGCCTTAGGATTTGGATTCTGTAGAATAGATCTTAGAATATGCACTGCTTTCTCTGTGGACATCACATTGCTTGAATTAGGCTGGACTTTGCTGTGCCCCTTTGGACCCAAAGGCTTCATTTCCTAGCTCCAAATACATCTGATTCCACATCCTTCCCTGTCCTGTGATTAACATTTCTGTAGCCAAATACACGAAGTACAAATGCCAAGATAAATGAGGAAGAGTGTGTGTGTGTGTGTGTGTGTGTGTGTGTGTGTGTGAGAGAGAGAGAGAGAGAGAGAGAGAGAGAGAGAGAGAGAGAGAGAGAGAGAGAGAGAAATTGAATGTAGGAGAAACAAGGGCCTCAGAGTCCTACAACTATTTCCTCGGTAACATGATAACCTTCAGAATGTGTTTACAAATTCCTCTACCTTTGTATTAGTCAGGGTTCTCTAGAGTCACAGAACTTAAGGAATATCTCTACATATTAAGGGAATTTATTAGAATGACTTACAGTCTGACGTCCAACTAACCCAATAATGGGCAGCTGTGAATGGGAAGTCTAAGAATCTAGCAGTTGCTCAGTCCCATGAGGCTAGGTTCTTCAATTGGTCTTCTGTATAAACTGGAATCCTGAAGAAGGAGGTTCCAACAGATGTGCTGGCAAGTAAGTGCAAGCAGGTGAGGAAGAGTAAGTGGATTCTCCTTCTTCCATTGTCTTTATGTAGGCCTCCAGCAGAAGGTATGGTCCAGATTAAAGATGTGTACCACCACACCTGGATTTTAAACTTGTTCTATCCCAGGTTGGCCTTGAACTCAGACATCTGCTTGCCTCAGTGTCCTGAGATTAAAAGCATGTACAACCTTGCCTGGGACTAAGCTTTTCATGGCCACTATGCCTCATTCAAGATCTGAATCAAAAGTATGTGTCATTCCATGTCAAGATCCAGGTCAGGAGCTTGTGTCTTCCAGCCTCAAGATCTGCATCACAGATGCGCCCTCCATTTCTGGATTGTAGTTCATTCCAGATGTAGTCAAGCTGACAAACGGGAATAGCCAGCACAGTCGTTGAACCATTCCAAAGAGTAAACCATGATTTTGTGCAAAAAAAAGAAAAGAAACACTCAAAGTGAGAATAACTGTATTTGGTCACATGAACGTAGCCAGTCAGTGAAACAAGCTCTGTAATAAAGTTTTGTTGTAGACTGAATTTTTGTGCAGACAATTATTCGCTCATTTATTCATTTGGCAAGGATATATTGAACACCTGTTCAATCTAAGGCTTTTTGTTCTCTCTATGTATTTAAAAGAATAGGTTAAAAACACAGGCACTTGAAGGTGATAGTGCTGTGGAGAAATAGAGTTAAGAATAAACCTGTGAGGTATGACCTCGTTTTGGGGGGGACACAGATCACAGTAATAGAGGGGTCAGCAGAGAAGGTGGAACAGGGGCAGAGATGGGAAGTGAAGTTCTTAAATATTTACTACTTTAATAACTACACCTTTCTTCTCTTCTCCTCTTCCCCTTTTTCCTTCTTTCCTTCCTTCTTCCTTTCCTTTCTCCCTCCCTCCTCCCCTCCCTCCCTCCTTTCCTTTTTTCCTTCCTTCCTTCCTTCCTTCCTTCCTTCTTCCTTTCCTTTCTCCCTCCCTCCTTCCCTCCTTTCCTTCCTTCCTTCCTTCTTCCTTTCCTTTCTCCCTCCCTTCCTTCTTCCTTTCCTTTCTCCCTCCCTTCCTTCTTCCTTTCCTTTCTCCCTCCCTCCTCCCCTCCCTCCCTCCCTCCTCCCCTCCTTCCTTCCCTCCTCCCCTCCCTCCCTCCTTCCTTCCTTCCTTCTTCCTTTCCTTTCCTTTCCTTTCCTTTCTCCCTCCCTCCCTCCCTCCTCCCCTCCCTCCCTCCTTCCTTCCTTCCTTCCTTCCTTCCTTCCTTTTTCCTTTCCTTTCCTTTCCTTTCCTTTCCTTTCCTTTCTCCCTCCCTCCCTCCCTCCTCCCCTCCCTTCCTTTCTTCCTCCCTTCCTTCCCTCTCTCCCCATCTCTCCTTTTTTCTTTTCATGTGCTGCAGACTTTTAAAAACAAGTTTTTATTTTATGTGTACGGGAGCTTTACCTGCATGTATGTTTGTGCATCACACATGAGCCTGGTGCCCCTGGTGGCCAGAAGAGGACATTGGATCCCTTGGCACTGGAATTACAGATGGAAGTGAACTGCTATGTGGGTGATGGGAACCAATCAGGGTGAGTAACGTCCAGTGCTGTTAACCACTGAGCCATCTCCTTGACCCTGGCTTTTTTTCATTAGCATTTTTAAGAACTGTTTTTTTCTAAACACGAATGTTAAAAACAATTCAGAACAGTGTAAGAAAACAAAAATGCCTTAACATTAATCACACACAACAACACAAAACACTGTTTATCACTATGTACCTTAGCCACACAATTGAAATTAAAAAAAAAAAAACAAACCAAACCAAATCAGCATCTTGCTGTATATAATCTTCAGTAAACTACTTTTCCACCAAATGTTTTATGTGTCATTCTCATGACTATTTAAATCTATATTTTTATAGTTACTGCATTGTGCCCTGTAAAGTAAAGATGATATGAAACTCTGTATGTTATTTTTGTGCCTGCCCACCATATTCTTTTCTGTAATTGAAACGGGCTTTCCTCATATACTCTCCAATATTATTTTATGTAAATGGAGCAAATATACATTTTTGTGATTTCCAACAGCTCTTTCTCAACAAACAAGATTTCATCTGATGCAAGGGTTTACACTTTGCTTATTCTTTAACACCAAACAGGCCAGAATCTCCCATGTTAGCACACAGGAATCACTTCCGACCCAGACATTTGGGGTGTGTATGTGGCAGAGTCTTTCAACCACTCTGCTGTTGGTAGTGATTCACCCTCAGTCAATCTAAAACACAAGGTGTTGTGAACTTTAGTTAGAGTGTGTCTGAAACAGAACTGAAGAACAGATATGAGTAGTTTTCTAGATATTATATTTGAAGTCAATGCTAAAGATGTTACACAAAGGTGAAAGAGCCCCTTGTTGTTGGTCTAAAGGTTAAGGTTCCTAGACAAACATTTATGAAAGAGGAGACTTCTTTTCACGTTTATTTCCCATATTATGAATAATACAAATCTGTAATAGAACTATAATTTTATCTCATCAGTTTATTCAGGTAATGAACTTTTTATAAGCATCTATCTGGCCAACATAGATAATTTATTTCAATGTGAATGATAAAGTTAGTTTTAAATTCTATATTGAACATTTTTATTTCAATTTTTAATCAACTAAGTTTTCCAAAAGGGTTAAAATTAATCACTGCAAGAATCTGTGCTCTTTAAAATAGTATTTTCGAAGTGATAAATAATAAAAGATAATCACAAAAGTGAATGAGTACAGGAATCTCATTCCACCTGCTCCTTAAAAACACATGTTAGATGTCAACCTTGCCTTGCACAGATGAAAGATTGCCTGAGAGAGGCGGACGCTGTGCTAGAATCACACATCCATTAAGTTAAGGAGGTGGATTCCACACTAGGAGCTCTTTCCGCTTCAGTTCTGTGCCTGTCGACAGCACATTACTCGGACTCTCAGTAAACCTGACTGCACGTGGACTGTGATCATTTACTTGTTGACAATTCCTCTCAGATAAATCACCTCCCTTTAAATTAAAAAAAGACAAATCATTTAAAGCTTTGCAGCTAACCAGAGCATGGGTTAGCTATCTTATGCGTCTGTGTGTCTTTGAGAAAAAACAGCCTTGAGTGTAAGTGCTGTCGGTATATTCAAGATGAGTTCTCGGTTTCTCAACTTTCATAGTGAGGAAACAGATTTTTACAGATAAACTATCGCATCTCGCAAAGATAAAGGTGGAGAGACACGGAGAGAAAGATCACTCTCGTTAACAATCTTGGTTTTCTCCGAAGAGGAATCAGATCTGGAGAGATTAGTGTGTCATAGAATAAGAGGAAGAAAAAGAAAAATGGAGTAATTAAAGGTCCCATCTGCAGTTTCCTGTTACACAAGTGTACTGTAGCAGGGCTTGTGACAGACTGCCACTAACAGAATGTTCCTTATAGAATGATGTTGGAAGCCAAGTATGGAAAAGGAGAGTCCTACAAGTCACATGGGAAAATCTCAAGGCAGCCCAGGAGCGGGAACTGTGCCCATGTTGGGCAAAACATTTATAAACTGTAATTGCGTTCACAGTTCATTAACCTCATCTTCTTTATGAAAAATGATTTTAATTTGGAGGTTCTCAATGGAAAGGTTACCTCTGGTCAGGGACTGTGTGAATACATTCTGTGAATAATAAAGCCAGCACATTTGTATGAAGTGATATGAAAAAGAGTTGTCAAGAAAAAAAATCTCTGTTTGTGGCTGGGGATGTGGCTTAATTGATAAAGTACTTGCTTCACAAGCCTGAGAACCTGAGTTCCGATTGTAAGCACTCATGTAAAGAGCAAATGTGATGTCACCCTGGAGTAGGCAACCCTAGGGCGGCTCACTGGTCAGTGAACCCAGCTGAACTCAGCCCAAGCATCAAGGTTGTGGGAGGACTCTGTCTCACAAAATAAGGTGAGAAATGATTGGAAAATAGCTCACTATCAACCTCTGACACCCGTATACGTGCACGCTGTGTGTACACACACACACACACACACACACACACACACACACACACACACTGGTTGTAGCAATACTGTGTCATCTGTATTTTCCAGTGACTGTTCAGTGTAAAGGCCATTCATGTTTTGAATACTTACTGAAATTCTATCGCCGTGAAAGAGCATGTTTAAGAGAGGAGGGAGTAAAACCTCCTGCAAACAGAAGAGTTGGAACTGCTGGGATTCCTAACTCCTTCTGGCACACTAGTTTCTCAAATTCCCAGTGATAGATGTTTCCTGGTGACTGTCATGGAAGAAAATTGTAATTTTCCTAAACCTGTTTAAGCACTTCTAGCCTTGACTGAGCAGAACACTTTGGGGATACATTTTTATTTTTCCAGAAATAATTTATAACTCATTTCTAGGTTTGCCAATAACTGGAATGTGCATCAAATAGTGCTTTTCTGTAATTATGTTTGTGTTAGTATGCTATTATATAATTATCAAATTTTAAATTACTATAATATACAGGAGAGCATATATTTTATAATAGACTAATTATATGACCCACAGAATATTGTAATTTTCGAGGAAATGCTTGCCTGTGAGTGTTTTCCAAATGCACTCGGTGGGAAGTCAGTGCCTGCCACTGCTCAGCTGCAGACCACTTAGCAAACTCCGGGGCGATTTCAGCAGAGCCAGCTTGTTGCATACATGGCAGCCTGCAGTGCCAGCTGATAGAAGAATGTCTGCTATAGCCTGACTATCCATCCTCAAAAGGGACCCCTCCGAAAGCAGAAATATTAGATAAAGAGGAGGACACAAGAAAGGATGGATTATAATTGAATCAAAACTTTTCAAATCTGTTTATTTGGCTGCTGCTCTTTTTGCTGTTTTTAACCTGGAAACCGTTTACGCTGCTCAGTGTTATTAATTCACAATGCACTGCAGTGCTTGCCGTAGCTTAAAAGATGTTAAATGTCCTCTGAAGGGTCACATGTTAGAAGCTTTGTCTGCAAATCGCAATACTGTTGGCACGTAGAGGAACATTTAGGAAGATAGGTCATTGGCCATATACACTTGAGGACATATGGGACCTTCTTGTCTCTCTTTTTATTTATTTTTTATTTTTTTTATTATTTATTTTATTTTATTTTTTTAATTTACATTCCAAATCACTTCCCCTTTCCTGTTTCATCCCTCCCCGAAAGTCCCATAAGCCCCCTTCCCTCCCTCTTTTCTCCATTCAACCCCCTCTCGTTACTCTGTCCTGGCGTTCCCCTACATCCAGTCTTTCCAGGACCAGGGGTCTCTCCTTCCATCTTTTTAGAAATCTATTGATATGCGGATTGTGTCTAGGGTATTCCGAGATTCTGGGTCAATATCTCCTTATCAGTGACTGCATACCATGTGTGTTCTTTTGTGATTGGGTTACCTCACTAAGGATGATATTTTCAAGATCTGACCATTTGCCTAGGAATTTCGTGAATTCATTGTTTTTAATTGCAGAGTAGTATTCCATTGTGTAGATATACCACATCTTCTGAATCCATTCCTCCGTTGAGGGACATCTGGGTTCTTTCCAGCTTCTGGCTATTATAAATAAGGCTGCTATGAACATAGTGGAGCATGTGTCCTTATTGCATGCAGGTAAAGTCTCTGGGTATATGCCCAGGAGTGGTATAGCCGGATCCTCCGGGAGTGTCATGCCCAGTTTTCTGAGGAACCGCCAGACTGCTTTCCAGAGTGGTTGTACCAGCCTGCAATTCCACCAGCAGTGGAGGAGTGTTCCTCTTTCTTCACATCCTCGCCAACAACTGCTGTCTCCTGTGTTTTTAATCTTAGCCATCCTGACTGGTGTGAGATGGAATCTCAGGGTTGTTTTGATTTGCATTTCCCTAATGACTAAGGATGATGAACATCTCTTTAGGTGCTTCTCAGCCATTAGATATTCTTCAGGTGAGAACTCTTTGTGTAGCTCTGTACCCCATTTTTTAATAGGGTTACTTGCCTCTCTGGAGTTTAACTTCTTGAGTTCTTTGTATATATTGGATATTAGCCCTCTGTCGGATGTAAGGTTGGTAAAGATCATTTCCCAGTTAGTTGGTTGCCACTTTGTCTTTTTGACAGTGTCTTTTGCCTTGCAAAAACTTTGTAATTTAATGAGGTCCCATTTGTCTATTCTTGATCTTAGAGCATAAGCCATTGGAGTTCCGTTCAGGAAATTCTCCCCTGTGCCCATATGTTCAAGGTTCTTCCCTAGTTTCCCTTCTATTAGTTTCAGTGTGTCTGGTTTTATGTGGAGATCTTTGATCCACTTAGAATTGAGCTTAGTGCAAGGAGATAAGGATGGGTCAATTTGCATTCTTCTGCATGTTGACCTCCAGCTGAGCCAGCACCATTTGTTGAAAAGGCTATCTTTTTTCCACTGGATGGTTTTAGCTCCTTTGTCAAAGATCAAGTGACCATAGGAGTGTGGATTCATTTCTGGGTCTTCAATTCTGTTCCATTGATCTACATGTCTGTTACTGTACCAATACCATGCAGAAATTTCCCAGAAATCATAAATGAACAATTTTTCTCCACTATGAACTCCTACCACGGTGTCCTATGCTGCGGAGTTACAACACAGCAGGACTAAGACAGCAAAAACCAAAGACTCTAAACCCATGAAGTAAACTAAGCCTTTCTTTCATAAAACAAATCTTTTCAGGCATTTTGTCAAAGTGACAGGAAGCTAACATAGTCTGCAATCGTGAAACATCAGATAGCAAATGTATGTATTTGTAGGGGAGTATAATTGAAGTCAGGTTTATAAATCCAGAATATAAAATATTTCCAACTCACTGGGAGTTGGAAGTGTACGGGCAATGGAAGCAGGATCTATAGTAACTGAACTCAGACCCAGCTGTAGGGAGAATTTTGGCTTCTTTAAAAAGCCAGTTATGTTATGCGAAAATGTTTTTGTTTTAACCCAGGTGTGGGATATGTGGTGGCTTCAGATTGTCCACAGTAGCTAACTACGATTGTCTCGTGCTCTAGGAGGGGTGTGATTTTTGCCAGCTGCAGGTAATTTATGTTTGGAATTCTGGGGACTCTTCAGAGGGTATAAATGAGGGTGCCCTGAAGGGGCCTGGGGAGGGTGCTGCTCCCCTGCTTTTCCTGGTTGCTGTTGTTGCAGCTAAAGTAGTACAAAAATAGCCTCTGGGACTGCGCCCTTCAAGGGTTGGCTGTGAGAACCACTCATGTGACTTCTAATTTCCTAGTTACCATCCTCACTAAGGTAAAAGAAACAGTGGCAATAACTGTTAATGACATATTTCATTTAATCCAACATATCTGACATTTATTATTTAAACGTGTGTAAACAAAGTTGTCGATAATATATTTTGCATTATGAATTAACTGGCTTGTCCTACCTCCCTGGAGTGACTTTCTTTGGAGCTAAAAGTATCCCAGTTATCCTGTGTCTTTAAAATCCAATGTGTATATTATGCTTTTAGCAGACTTTAATATCTAGCCACATCTCAAGTACTCAAAAGCTCCACATGGCTAGTGGATACCATATTTGGGAAGCTTAGGTCTAGGTAGATTTCCCAAAGACTGGTGCACCTGCTTCTTAGGATTTTTGAAGACAAAGTAGATTAACAGATTTTTAAAAGCCCATCTGTGTCGAGGTATAAGAATACACAGAGGGGCTGGAGAGATGGCTCAGGGGTTATGAGCACTGACTGCTCTTCCAGAGGTCTTGAGTTCAATTCCCAGAAACCACATGGTGGCTCACAACCATCTGTAATGAGATCTGATGCCCTCTTCTGGTGTGTCTGAAGATAGCTACAGTATACTCATATACATAAGTTAAATAAATAAATATTTGAAAAAAAAAACACACAGAGAGAAGTGCACAGATCTCAAATGCATTTTGATGACTTTTCACAGAGAACACAGTTGTGGGGTTGGAGAGAAAGTTCAGTCACTAGGAATATTTGCTGCTTTTGTGGAAGACCCAGGTTCAGTTTCCAGTACCTACATGTAGGATCACAACAGTTTGTGACTCTGTTTTCAGGGGATCTAACACCTTCTTATGGTTTCTGTGGGCTCTTGAATGCATGTGTTATATCTAAACTCATGCATGCAAGTGCGTGTACACATAAAATAAATATTCTTTAAAAGAGCTTTTTAAAAAGGACATAGCTTATTACAAGAAACTGAGTGTCTCTACCACTCCTTCAGATTTTCTGATAAAACCGTATGCACTGAGGTGTTTTCTTCCTATCTACTTTTGCACCTGCTTCCAAGCCATACCCACATATGTAATCAGAAAAAAGATGTTCCTATAATGTTGAAATCCAGTCCTTTCTACAGTTTCATCTCTGGCCATGAACTTGGGTAATGGAGCCTCACAAATATAAAAAGTCCTCATGGTACCATGCCAGAAAAAGGAAGGTAGAATAATAACATCATTGACTAGTTAAAAATTTGATATGCATGAGATACCTCCCACACAAACATATTGCCTACACACACTCTCTCTCCCTCTCCCTCTCTCTCTTGCACACACACACATACACACACACACACACACACACACACAGAGAGAGAGAGAGAGAGAGAGAGAGAGAGAGAGAGAGAGAGAGAGAGAACTCATTGTTAAAAGACAAAACACTCAATGGAAATGAAAGCAAAGGAGAGACCCATGTGTGTGCTTTATCAGACAGTTGACTTTGAAGTAACTATGAGTTCTATATTAAGGAATTTTGTATAGAAAAGATGAATACACGAAAAATGTCCGAAGAGAGCACATTTCCTAGCTCTCGTTCGATTTTAAGTACATGATAATGCACACTTGAATAGTTTCTTAGTCTGCTTTCTTTCTTTACAGTCATTAATCTATGAATGAGAAAGTTCTCAGTTATATCAACTTTCATGGGAGGCTGTGAAGATTGTAAATGGTTTAATCAGATGAGTTTCCTCTTATAATAAGAACCGGGTATACAATTTATGCCCAATGAACGTTTTTCAAAGGTGGGAGGGCAAAAAGGAGAGGAGGCGTCCAAGTGTTTGTATAAGTTTGCAAGACTCACTGTGCTTGAGGTTTCTGGATGCAGTATCGTTCTAGAGTGTGAAAGATGCGGTGTTTTCTCTTAGCAGAGGGTGGGCGTTGGGATGAGTAAGCATCAAAGTTGGGAAGCAAACACTGTCAAGCTAGAGATCAAATTATACAGGCTCTGCTGTTTCCTCTTGGAGCCTGCTGTGGGGTGTGCCTGAAGAACCTTCCTCCTCTGAGAGTGGCCTCTCAGCAGCACACATGTCAACACAATAGAAACCCTCATTCCCACTGTGAAGGGTATGGCTCCCCATCTCTTTCTGGCTCATCTTTCCTACTGGACTGACTTTCTTCGGAGCTAAAAGCATCCCAATCATTTTCAAGCACCTGAGGGGTGAAAGGCATAATGAGGGCAGCCCTGCCACATAGCTATTTTAGTGGTTAAAGACAGAATGGCTGAAGCTTAGTCTGTCCATAGCTTTGTGACCACTCTGCCACACCCAAGTCTGGAAAACTGAACTGGTCCTACAACATTAGTGAAGAAAAACTAAGACCGAGTTTTCTATGTTCTTCATAGACTATGACTTAACTCCTGCCATGTCTGTATGTGATGAAGAGCCTTATTACCAAGGCGTTTGAGAGAGCTCAGGGTATTAATTTCTTTCTAATTCTACACAAAATTCTTGGAGGTGGGTTGTTGCTTGACCAAAGACCTCTGGAGAATTCTGAATTGAATAAGGACACCAGAACACCCAGGAATAAAATAAATTGATATCATCATGATATTTATATGCCAAGGAGATTTTAAGACAAGAGAGAGCTGAATTTACTTTAACCACAAATAAAATGTTGACTACCAAAAGCATATTATGCTTACTGCTCTGCACTTACTGAGCGCTTGTGAGAGCTCCACTCGGGCAAACGGAAAGGGTCAGTTGAGCTTAGTTATTTGCATGTAGCAAGAGGAGAGAGCTGTCTCTCTCAGAAGGGTGTGGCAGCACGAGTTTGGTCTGGGCCTAACCCTCTGAAACCCAGCAACCTACATTGCAAACATTTCTACTTTTCCCTCAAAGAAGGAAAAGAAGGGTGATTGTGAGTACAAGCAAACACAGAAGGAAACCAGGAGGTTCTTCTTTCACCTTCTATCTTGCTTTACTAACTGGTAAAACAACAGAGAGGAAGCAGAAACTCCAGAGTTCGGCTTTGTGTGCACTCTTCCCCAGCTGAGCTCAGCCCTGCGAATCCCAAACCTTCTACACAACAGCCATTCTTAGAGCTACACATAAAGTCACTCGCACAGACACAGATGGCTGTGTGCCAAGCACTAACCCATATGGCCTCCAAATACACAAACATCAGTTACAATTTGAGCTGGTGTATTTCCTTGACAACCCTACTCTCTTCCAGGGACCTTTATCTCAGTGAGTAATACCTTCTAGTCTCTGGTTACCCATGTGTGACACCTTAGTTGTCCTTGCTTCTCTCATGTTGATGTCTCTGGTTTCTGTCATTCACCCAATCTTATTGGTTCCAGATCCTGGATCTCTAGATCCTTCTGCTTCTCTCCGCTACTCTTTACTCTGCTAATACTGTGTCAAAACAAGATTTCCTTTACACATCCCTGAACTGGACGCAGGGTCTCCTCATATACACTGTTACAGTTTGAATAGGAAATCTCCCTCACAAGTCCAAGTCAGTTGAATGCTTGGTCCCCTTTAGCAGAGGAGATCTAGTTAGAGAATTAGATTCCTGGAGTCAGGCCATTCAGTGTATTTTCTTCTCACTGTTCCCTCCCTTCCCTCTGTCCACCAATCTACCATGATACAGACAATGTTTGTACGAGGTTCTTGCCACAATGTTCTGCCTCATCGTAGGTGTGCAATCATCAGGGTCAAGGTCTATGGACTAAAATTTCTATAACTGTGACCCGAAATAGTGTCTTCCTCCTTGTAATTTGTTTATGTCAGTCTTTTTGTAGCAAGACGGGAAAGCTACTAACACACTAAGTAACTATGAAAAACACAATCTGTCACAGCTTGAAACCCTTTAAAGGATTTCTATTTCTCTAAAATCAACTCTAAACCCCCAGCAGCCAGCACCAGGCTGTGCATCAGGGGCCAATTCTACATGTCTCCTCTGTTTACTCCCTGTCCTTCATCCCAGCCGCTGTACCCCATTAAGCTCTTCTCATGCCACAAGCCTTTGTGTGTATTAAGTCATCTGCCTAGAGGGCTCACCTAGGGAAAAGTCTCTTATTCCCAGATCTAGGGTAGCAGTAACCAGCACGGGTGTCATTATTCAAACATCTCCTCTGGTTGGTAGGAGTCAGGGGAACAAGGACTTCCCAGATGGTTTGTGTTAAATATTTGAAGCTGACGGACCTTAGAAGTCTGCAAGCAAGGGCAAGGCCCTCAGATTTTATCCTCATCACTTCAGTCACCTGCCATAGAGACGATAACTGCTCTCCCTCCAAGCCGAGTAAATAATCTAGGAAGGTCACTATCTCTATTCCCCTCTCTCCTATTTCAGAGGGAGAGGAAGCATTGCTGCACAGACAGGCCAGGAGGACTCTGAACTGGCAAGTCTTGGAGCATAGCCTTTTACTCAGTCGTGTGTTTATACATGTTGACTTGAAGCAGATTTTGGGTGATGGAGGTAGATGGAGTAAGGAAGGAATGCTCCCTGAAATGGCAGCTTCTTATTCCCAGGAGACTGAGAGGGGAAGAGCTAGAAGGCACAATGGGTATCTAAATAGGACCAATAGGAGAGACGGGAGGTCCCAGCCCTGTAAGACACCCAAGCCAGCCTCTGAGGAGCTCCCTCCGGACTATGATCTCTGCCATCCTGAAGGAATAATACAGTCACTTTTAATTTCCTCTGGCTTCCTCTAATATCTTCCTAAGCCTTATGATTTGTTTATGCCAGGGAATGAACTCAGGAATCCTCTAGACAAGAACCAGCACCCATGACCGACTATCTTTTTGATAGCTAAGAAAAGGTATATCCTTCTATAGTGTATGGGTGGGTATGAAATAGATACCCAGAAAGTGAAAGTTTGCTAAAGAATGAATGAATAAATGCCAATGTGTGGAAAACCAGCCAGTTATCCCAGAAGAAACGGGAAGAGACCCTGAAGCAAAGACATAATGAAAAACAGGGATTCAGGCATCAACCAGGGCTTAGGAAAACCTGAAATTAGAGATACAGATATCCAAAATGCCACCTTTGCTTAATACACTCTAACACTAAATGCAAGGGTTTGTTTGTTTGTTTGTTTGTTTGTTTCTGAGGGGGAGGGTCTCTAGTTTACTCTTACTTTAGATAAGCTACAAATATAAGGGGCTTCACAAACTCTTTTAGAGTTGTTCATTTGCCAGGAGGACAAATAGGGAACTTATGAAGGCACTCTAATTATGGTTATTGGTCTATTTTGGCAATAGACACAGATCAGAACCAGTTAATGAAAAAAGCTCATAAAGTAAAACCTGGGGCTGGAAGGACCTTACAAATCGAGATCCCTGAGACATGGATCTTTAGGGACATGTCATCTCACCTGCCTCATGTTCATGGGTGTGTCTATGTCCACACAAACACATACATACTCTCATACATACACACACTCACATGTACACACACACACATGCCACAGTCATGCACACACACGTATATACACACTCATGCTTATTTTGTTTTATTATTTATTTATGGCTCTATCAACAAGCTTATTTATTTATTTGTTCATTTGTTTTGCTTTCTGTGAACCTTATGTTATCATTTCCTACCAAGAATGTAAAAGGCATAGAGAGGGGCAAGAGCCATTATTGCTGGTTATGAAAATAGAAGACCATGCCACAATGAGAATTTAACTCCGCCAAAGAAGACAATAGTCATTTTACCTGTTCCTGAAGATTTGTAGTTCCCAAAATGTTTTAGATGCCCCACCCCTTAGATCAAGCCATAGTACTAAAAACATATAAATAATTCAAAACTGAGTGGCAATTAACAGAGCCAAAAAGATTATTCAACTGGTTTTATTTAAGAATTAAATTATCCTGGAATTCATTTTTTTCTAGCACAGCAGAGGCATGATTTACATAAAAATTAATATGCTAATTAAGATTAATCTTGGAACTCTGCTGTGACAATGCTCTGTTAATAAACAGCTATTTCTGTTCACGGTATTTTCTGAATTTGAAAGTTCACAATTTAGATAGCATATTTTCCCCCTGATTTTCCTTTTTTTTTTTTTAAAAAAAAAAAAGTCGAACAGTATGGGGTGAAAAATTAAGGTGAAGAAATTTGTCTCGTCAGAAGGTCCTGTTTTCTAGTTAAACATAATGTTTATCCATCACTGTGGTTTTGGCTATTGGTCTCCTCTGGTAGGTCTATGTGTTGTGAGGTTGGTCCTTACAATGGTAATGCTATGAGACCCTGAAGAGCTAGGGCTTAACTGGAAGTCCTGAGATTAATGAATTCCTGACCCAGGAAAGGATTAAGGCATTTTCCTAGGGAAGCTGTATTGGTTACTTTTCTATTGCTGTGATGAGACACCATGACCAAGGCAACTTATAGAAGAAAGCATTTCATTGAGTTTGTTTTCGGAGTTTTAGAGTCCATGATGGCAGAGTGAAGGTATGGGGGCAGGAACAGGTGAGAACTCAGATTCCAAACTACAAGTATGATGCAGGGAACACACAGGGAATACTGTGAACTTTTTGAAACCCCAAAGGCCACCCCCAGTGACACACCTTCTCCAACAAATCTCCACCTCTAATCCTTCCCAAACAGTTCTATCAATTGGGGACCATATTCAAACACATAGGTGCTTTTCATTCAAACTGCTCTACATGCCCTTGACACTACCCAACACAGTTATAAAAGGAGCAAACTGCCCCTACTTTTCTCTGGACTTCCTGATTGGAGTTGTGGTTGCTGTCTTGCTTGTATTATGACTGGCTGTACCACAGGGCCTTCACAGGGCCTGTGCTATACTGCTCAGATTTCAAACCTCCAAAGTCATGGGCTTATTAAACCTGTTTAATGAGTAGGGGACAGTGAAGTAGCTAAAATGCTAAGAGTGTTTACTATTGATCCTGATGACCTAGGCTTAATCCCCACAATTATATAGTGGAAGCAAAGAACTCACGCCTATGAGTTGTCTTCCAACCTACATGCGTGCAAGTTTTCCTACATATGTTCTATGTGGTGTATGTTTGTTCTTATGAATGAAATGCTTTTGTCATTCTGGTTCCTTTATAATTTTTTTCTTTTGACTTTTGGTTTAACTAATGTGTCTTGATACATTTTTTCTTTATTTCTAATACTCATTGATTTGTTAAAATTCTACAGATTTATAGTCTTCATGAGATTTAACATCTTTGAAGCTATTTTCTCTCCAAATATGGTCCTGTCCTCTGGTAACTCCAGCTGTATACGTAGGTGCCTCATGGGGTATCTAAGTGATCTACCATGACCATCCATCCACTTTTTGTCCAGTCATGTTTCCCTGTTTCATATCAGAATTTCTATGTCCTGTACCTTAACTTCATTGATCTTTTCCTCAACAAAATCAAAATGGCATTTAATTCCACCCAACATTTTTTCAGATGTTGTATTGTTTTAGCAAGAAGAATTCTGCAGTTTTGTTTCTTCCCTCACTGTGCTAATGCATTCTTGATATTTTTCCCTGAGATGTTTTAACAGCAATTTTAACAGCCCCTTTCTGGGCTGGGCAGTGGTGGTGCACACCTTTAATCCCAGCACTTGGGAGGCAGAGGCAGGCAGATTTCTGAGTTCGAAGCCAGCCTGGTTTACAGAGTAAGTTCCAGGACAGCCAGGGTTATACGGAGAAACCCTGTCTCGAAAAACTAAAAACAAACAAAAAAACAAAAAAACAAACAAAAAAAACCTCAAAAACAACCCCCCCCAAAAAAACCAGTCCCTTTCTGCTAACGTCATTACCACTCTCATTTAAGCCCTTTTTAGATTGACAGAGGATTCTTTTCATCTCATTATGCATTTTCAAGCACATCTAGTAGCTATGTATTGGGTAATGGCTGCTATCAACATTATGTTGTTGGTTGTGCAGAGGTTAATGGAATTTCTCTTGGCCTCTGAAAGCTTGGTAGTTGAATCTGCTGCAATAAATGAACAATAGACAAGTAGGAAGAGAAAATAAGAAGAGTTCCTATATTATACACCAGGACAGGGCAGGAAATGAGTAAATAATGATTCAACCATGTTTAGAAACTTCTAGATCCTTTCTAGAGAAGAAATGGAAGTGGAGATATAATTATTTTTAATGGAAAGAATACATGACTTTGTGTGTGTGTGTGTGTGTGTGTGTGTGTGTGAATGAGCCTATGGAAAAGACGGTAGCCCAGGACAGAGTTCATCTGGTTTCTGGCTGTGGTGTTAATTTTAGTCATCTTTCCTGTGAGCTAGGTGGTCCTGTTTGATGAGAGAGTGGTGAGGGTGCTCCCCCTCATTTCCTTCCTTCCTTCCTTCCTTCCTTCCTTCCTTCCTTCCTCTCTTCCTCCCTCCCTCCCTCCCCTCCCCTCCCCTCCCGTCCCCTTCTCTCTCTCTCTCTCTTTCTTTCTTTCCTTCTTCAATCCATGCTAAGCTCTAGCCCTAAGATTTACATCCAGTCTTTGAGGTATCATTTTTACCCCTAAGTCCTAAGATGTAATTGATTTTTTTTCCTAAAACTTCTTTTAGTGAGTGTGGCTTTAGTTGTGAGTAGTAGGCAAAGCCTTTGTGGCTCAGCATCGCCTGTCTGATGCTTCTTTGCAAGCTTAAGGAAGGGAGGTCTCTAGCTGCCTCTGATCTGTGCTACTTCAGCACTGTCATTAACCTGGAGGTTTTGGTGATTTCTACTGAGTGTTGCAGTGTTTTAGTATGGTCCTTCCATACTAGTTAGCTTAAAAAAACAAAAACAGAAACCAACATCTCCCAGCCCTGTATGAAGTTTGGTGATTTCTTTGTTCAAAAGACCCATACATAGCTCTGCACAGTATTCAGCATACAGTCAAAACCTTAATAGAGCAGCCATGGCTCAAATATCCCCTCAGGATCTCATATGGGCAGTTGGTCTCCTACATGCTGAAGACATTTGGAGGTTGGGGGTTCTGCAGATAATGAGGATTGGTAAGGTCATTAGTGTGAGGGCTCCTCATGATAAGACCAACTGTACAATAGGATGAAAAATCTAAGCTGCCTCATGCTGCTCTGTCTCTTTGAGGAGGCCTTGTGTCACAGTGTGGTTCAGACCAAGGACCACACCTGATGCTGGAGCAGTGGCTGGCACCTTGTTCTTGGACTTCTTAGCCTCTAGAACTAGGAACTAAATAAACTTTATTTGTTATAAATGACTATCTTGGGTATTTTGTAGTAGCCATGGAAAATGGATTAATATAAGACCCTCATGTAGTCTGTTGGGTTTAGGGGTGCTAGCTCTATGAAGCTTCTACTTCCTTCATCTTCTGATCTTCAGGACCTACTTCCATTGCCATTTTGAAACTTAAGTTCCTGTTTCCAGCATTCTGCCAGATCCCTTGAGTCTTATTTCAGTGTAGAAACTGTCTCTGCGAAGAAACAGTGGTGATTATCAGTTTAATATCAGTTAATCTCATTGTATTTCATTTCTCTCTTATACCACAGTCCTTACTGTTTTCTTAATGCCCAAACCCTCCAGTTTCTAATATTGTCCAGTCTTCTGGTTGTTCATGTCTCTGCCAGTTCTAGGTATTTGATCATGGCTGAAAGAAGTCTATGTTTCTCTAGGTTGCGTTGTTGCATCATCTGCATAAAAAATGAACAACACAAGGACTTGGCTGCATGAGCCATCTTAAGACATTATGAATTAGATTTTCCTGCTACTGTTCAACAAAATGCATACCATAAACAAGCATCATACAAAGACCAACTCTGAGGCTCAAAGTGACGATGTACACTTATTATCCTGCTCTCTAACTCTAAATTGATCTCAGCAATGCAAGCATTGTCTTAATTCAGGTCAGTTGTTGTCTATTCATAGGGGAACACCTATGTATGATGCAGATGTGCCTGCCATGAGAGTATGTGAGTACTTCCTTCTCTCAGGTAACTAATTGTTGGCTAGGGGAAATATTACTTACAAATAAACAAAAACACTACAGTTGGTTGTGTGTTGAGTTGTGTTCCCTTGAAATATATGATCAAGTTCTCAATTCTGGTACACATAGAGGTGATTGTGTTTGGGAATAGAGTTTTTACAGAGGTAATAAAGTTAAGTTAAAGCCATGCCAAGTTAGGGTGAGACCTAATCCAATGGCTGATATCTCTATAAGAAGAGGAAATTATGAACATAAATAATGTGTAGAGCTCTATATGAAGTCAGAGACAGTAGGACTGAGAGGTAGAATACGAAGATCGAGGCAGAGAATGGGGTGATACATCCATAAGCAGGGGTTACCACAGACTGTCAGCAACTACTGGATGTTAGCAGAGAAACGACTTTCTTCTAAAACCTTCAAGAGGGCAGGATATTCGATCTGAGTTTGGGCTTCTAGCTCTCATGACTGTGAAAGAATTCTCCTGTGTCTGGGCAGCAGTCTAGTCATCTTGTTCTGGCAACCTTACAAAATGAATACACAGAGACAGTAGAAGTGCACAGTAAAGAAGTGACCATGTTAGCTTAGTCAACAGGTTCTTCAGCACAGGAGTGAAGATTAAAAAGAAAAAAGACAATTAGACAACATTGCAGCATGACCCCAATCAATTCTGAGACTGAAGAAATATTTATTTTTTGCCAGTCTGCTTTTATACCATTTTAATCACATGCAAGTAATAGGGTGAGCAGTACAATGAGGAACAAGCAAGGCAATAAGCAGAGTTCCTTGATCACTCCTATGATAGCTGTTTCTAAGGGCTTGTAAGAATGACCAAAATATCTGACCCAATTCCTTGTCCAAACCCAAAATCAGATTCTTGCTTGAAGCCTATTTCTTTTGTTTCACCCTAAAATTACTAAGATTCCTGCCTGAACTTGCTTCCTTGTCATGGCCTAATCTCAGATTCCTTCCTGAAGCCCATTTCCTTGTCCTTGGCCAATGTCAGATTCCTGCTCAGCAGCTCCCAAAGCTCTCCACATCTCCCTCCTTTTTATTTCATAAAGAAGACTGCACCTGTCTTAGAGGTTCTGACAAGAATGCCTTCCTTACCCATTGTGGAATGTACATAATCAAAAGCAATGCCATTCTATCTTAGGTTGATAAGGCTCTGTGAAGAACTTACTCGTCATTGGCTGCCAGACTTTTAGTAACTCTGTCTGGGGGTTCATTTTTAGTTTCAAGTCTTGTATTTTGGCCACCAACATGTTGATGTTGTTAAAGGTAAGTTTTAACACGATGGACAGGAATACAAGTATTCCCAGAACAAGAAGGGCTAGCATGATCAAGCTATATATGCCATTCTTGAAACTTGACCAAGATAAAAATACTGACCTCAGGCCATGAATAATTTTATCAGCAGTGTATCTGCAGCATCAAAGCTCAGCAGAGCAGCATTCTTTAAATTAATAATCTCAGAATGCTAAGTTAAAGCATCCAGAGAGGTGTTGGAATTATGCCAAATACCCTGTGAGTGTCTTTGAACTTTTCCCAATTATAGTGACTGCCATTGTAAATGTTAGAAGTAACAATCCATTGGTATTTAGCATGACAGTTGAGATGGCTTCTTACTCTTAAACTCTGAACTTACTCTTCAATAATTTGAATAGTATCAACAAAGAACATCAATCTGTTGTTCCAAACACCTAAGTCCTCTTGTATACTCAAAACATTAGTAACATTTTTCTTAAATGATTAACAAAAGTAGTTATCTTAACTTCTTGTGTCAAAGCAATTGCAGCAGTGGTGCTAGCTAATGTAATTAAAGCTGCAACACCAGCAATAATCAAGACCACTATCCTCTTGCTTCTGCTTAAAGCCTGACTTACTTCTTCCAGTACCTGCAAGATTTTTTCAGAATACCGAGGTCCTGTAATATTCACAAGCAATAAAACAAAAGCTGGTTGATAGACCACCATAACAAACAGGCCAGATTTCAATACATTAACACAATTGGAAAGAATGTAATCAATACTACTTACATTAAATACTGTAGAAGAAACAAAAGTAATTTTAACATGACCAACTAATAAAAATTTGGGAGCCTTAATACATGCATGAACATTTGTTCGAAATCCAGATCCTATCCCAATTTTATCCACTGCAAATGTAACTTCATATAAGGCAGCTGTCAATTTTCAAATATGTCTTTGAAAATGTCCAGAACCAGCCTTCCAAATGAAGACTGTCATTTCCAATATTGGATTGATTTCTAGACCAGTCCATGATTGAGTCAGAATAATTGATCACATTAAGGGATATATAAGAGTCATTATAACAACTTCTCTATTTAATTAATTTTTCTAAGTCAGTTTCCACAGTCTTCATGTTCTCTGACCCACAAAATCTAAAATCTTGAGGCAAGGCAGCTTGTCCAATCTGGGATATAGGCAAGCAAAGGTGGGTCGGGAACAAATGTCCAATACAGCTTCCCAGTCACCATTGTCAGGACACTCAGCAAGATCATAGGTCAGCATTATTCTTTGTCTGAGCATCAGCATGTCTCATCAATTACTGTGGCAGCTAACACGCTCCTGCATCATCCTGAGGAAAAAAATACAAACAGGCCCTCTTCCTCATATTAAATACCTGATCGGGATCATGACATATGTTAGTAAGTGGATCCTTCCATTTTACCTAGGCATAAGTATACCTAGTTGTAGGATGCCATAGACACTCAGTAGAGTGTTTTACAATACCTTGTTCTTGAAGATTACAAGGAATCCCAGTAATATGGGTTACAATATTAAACTGTCAAAAAAAATCTCAAATGCTTGACTGTAATAGTCAGTTCCATTATCTATTTTAATCTGATTTGCAACAACCAGCATAGAAAAACAATATAGGCAATGACTAATTACATTTTTAGTTGCTTTTCCCATTAAAGCAGCTACAACTAGAGAGCCTGAAAAGGTGTCATTAGTCACATGTACAGATTTTAATTTTCCAAAATCAGAAATATGAGTAACATCTATTTGCCATAATTGATTAGGTATAAGTCCTCGAGGATTAATACCATTATGTGGTACAGGTAGAAATTCAGGACAAGTCTTTACAATTTGATGTGCACATTCTCTAAATACCATATTGTGGTCTCAAGCTATTACTATTTTGATGATGTAAAAAATGAGATTGTTTGGCTAATTGTTCCTGTAAGGCCTATAATCTGCCTGGTATACAAATCTGCTGTGGCATTGCTCTAAGGGGGTCCAGGCAATCCAGTATGAGCTCTTAAATGTCCTATAAAGTTAAGGAACAGTATATTATCTTAAATTGAGTTATAGTTGCATAAGTAATTGCAAAATTTGAGAATTAGCAGTATCTAAAAAAAAGGAACAGTTTTAAGTAATTGTAAGTCATAAACTATATATTGGCTATATCAGGATATAAATTAAAAGCTGATTTTCAGCATTTCAAAAACAGTGGCTACAGCATGTAGTTCAATAATCTGTGCTGAAGCAGGGGGAAACTCAAGGGAATAAATGTGATCCAATTACATATTCTGCCCTCCCACTAGATGAGCCATCTGTAAATACAGTAAGCACATTTTCTATGGGTTGCATGCGTAATAAATTTGCAGGAAATACAAAAGCATGCATAGAGGAAAATTCTAACAATTTGTCTTTTGCATAATGATTATCAATTTTGCCTAAAAAATTTGCACATGCAATAGGCCAAATATCAGTATTTTGCAATAACCAATTTAATTGCTGTTTAGAATAAGGAATATTGCATCAGATTCTTTCCCAAAATACTTTCTTGACTCTATCCTACAATTCTGTATTAACAAAGCAACAGCTTCATAATAGGGTGTTAAAACTTTCATTTTAGTTGAATCCACATTAATGGTCTCTTTTGCTGAAGAACTTCTGTGAGCATATGAGAAAGCAGCAAGAACACAAACAGCCAACAATTGATCATAATCTATATAATGTATCGGTTGTTGGCTAATAGCTTCCTCTACTTTCTTAAAGTTATTCATTGTCCCTCATCAGTTAATTGTCAAGGGGAATAAGGATTTGCATCCCCCTTGAGGGTATCAAACAGAGGTTCAAGCTCTCCTGTAGAAAGATTAAGATGAAGTTCTAGCCAACTAATATCTCCTAACAACTTTTGAAAATCATTTAAAGTAAGTAAATTATCTTTTTATTTGGATTTTCTATGCCACAATTTGTTTAGGATATAACATATGTTCCAAATACTGAAAAAAGATGTTGTCTTTGAATCTTTTCTGGAGCAACAACCACTCCCCAGAATTTTAAAGTTTGTTGTATCAGAGCAAAGGCTTGTAGTAAAACTCATTCAGAGAGTTTATTCTCTGAACAATCCAGTCTCTCCAAAAACACCAAGAATTACTCCCATACTACAAAGTTTGACTGCCAGTTCCTGCAAATGAATGCAGGATGGTGCAACCTCCAATACCTAACCAAAGAAACACCACTCTAAATCCTATATTTTATAAGTCTGGTTTCTAGGATAAAGATTACATAAAATATTGCCCAATTTAGACTTATCTTTAGAGACCTGTTTCCCTGGGTTGGCTCATGCCACATGCTACTATTCTGAATGACTCCAACCTGGAACTACCAGATTTATGCCAACTTTCTGTTACCAATGTTAAAAATTTTTAATCTCACACCCAATAAATTATAAGCCAATAATCTATAGCCAAGACATGCAGGGCATATTTAAAACCTGTCAGGCTGGGCAGTGGTGGCACACGTCTTTAATCCCAGCACTTGGGAAGCAGAGGCAGGCAGATTTCAGAGTTCAAGGCCAGCCTGGTCTACAGAGTGAATTCCAGAACAGCCAGGGCTATACAGAGAAATCCTGTGTCAAAAAAAACCAAATATATAAATAAATAAATAAAATAAAACCAGTCAGAAACAAAAATAAAATGCCTACACATTTACTTATTTAAGCCAGCCAAAATTCCTGCTTTTTATAGCTGTAAATTCAAGAGAGGAGCTACTTGTTTACTGTTGAACCCAATAATCACAATCAGAGATATTTGTAGGAAAAACAACCAGCAGCTTACTTACTATAGAAATCGAGAAACTGCTGGTCCCTTTAATAGCAGCTCTTACAGATGATCAGCTCCTGGCAGGGCTTCTCCAGCTGTGCTAGACTCCTAACTACAGGGGCAGGGCTCCAAAGACCAATTGAGACTGCTTTTCTTCTTCTTTTTTCTCTTTCTTTTCTTTTTTTTCTTTTCTTTTCTCTTCTTTTCTTTTTTAACTAGTTAAAACTAAATCAAGGGCTGAACAACCAGCAGATAAAGTTTTAACCATTTTTTTTCTATTGAACATGAAACACAGAACAACAAACAATCAAAACACAAAACAAAACCAGACTTAACATAAAACAGTCAGTTTTGAAGGACATGGAAAGATTGGTTCTCCAAGGACAGAAAATAGACAGAGAGGGAAGAGAACTAGATGTCCCAAAGGGACCCAGATATCCTACCTAAGGGACCCAGAACTAAGGACATCTCCCGATCTCCTCCTGTCCCTAGAGGAGCTCTAAAACAGCTTACATTCATTTTCCTTCTCTTTCGCCAAAGCATCCCCAGATAGTCGGAGAGGACTGCTTTGCTCACACCCATTCTCTCACATGTCTAGAGTGTACACAATCTCTAGTCAGGGTCCAAAGATTAAAAGCATCTATGAGAATTACCTTCTCTTCTCTAGATTTTAGCGTAACTCTAAACACACACACAAAACATATCTTACCATACCTTGTCCTCCTACAAGGTTTATTAGTCCAAATCTTCTAATTTCCTTTGCACTCACTTCCAATTCCTGCAGTGTCCTTCACTGTACCCTGTTTACTGTAGCTCTGGCGTTGAGGCGCCATCTAACCAAGCCAACTCAGTCAGTCAACATGTTCTCCAGCACAGGAGTGAGGATTAAAATGAAAAAAATACAATTAGACAACATTGCAGCATGACCCCAATAGATTCTGAGACTGAAGACAGGTTTATTTTTTTCTCTGTCTGCTTTTATACCATTTTAATTACATGCAAGTAATAAGGGTGAGCAGTACAATGAGGAACAAGTACGGCAATAAGCAAAGTCCCAAGATCACTCCCATGATAGCTGTTTCTAAGGGCTTGTCAGAATGACCAAAATATTTGGTCATTTCTTGTCCAAGCCCCAAATCAGATTCTTGCCTGAAGCCTACTTCTTTTGTTCCATCCTAAAATTAAGATTCCTTCCTGAACTTACTTCCCTGTTATAGCCTAAAATTAGATACCTGCCTGAACTTACTTTCTTGTCATAGTCTAATGTCAGATTCCTTCCTGAAGCCCATTTCCTTGTCCTTGGCCAATTAGGCCCCCAAAGCTCTCCACAAAGTAGTAGCTCCAGGGAGCTCATAGAGCTTCTTCAGACTGTGGAGCAGCTATTGAGACTGAGTGGATCCACTCTCCAGTCACCAATCTAGGAACTTTATATCACTCAGGGAAAGCCAGAGAGGGAGGGGTGACAGCAAAGGATTTGAAGAAATATAGCCAAAATGTTTCCAAAATTGAAGAAAAAGTTCTGCATATCTGGTTTTGAAAACAATAAGATGTATTTCTCATGCACACCAAGCCCACTGCAATTCTGGGTGACCTCCAGAACAGCTGTCATGTGGGTGACAGGTCAACAGGATGTGCTTCAGTTTGCAAGCCAGTGTGCCCTCCCCACCCCAGTCTTCAGCATGGCCTCAGTACAAAACACTTATCACATGTCATCTTCTCTCCAGAGCTCTGTCTTGATGGCAGACACAGCCCTATTTTTATTGGTCTACTGGCTCCCCTGCCTGTCCTTATCCTTTTCTCTTTTTATAACATTTATTTCATATGAAAAATTAATTTTATTTCATTAACACATATTTATTCACTTACAAAATAAATAGGTTTCATTATGACTTTCTCATATGCATGGATCTTCAAAACATTCCCATTGCCATTCTCCTGTCCCCCATGCCCTCTAGCTGTCTCCTTCTTATTTTCAAACAGTCCCCCTTCTACTCTCATGCTTTATTTTGAGAAGTCAGTATTTGTCTTTCTGCATCTAACTCACTTTCTGTGATGAGCACCAGGTGCATCCTTTTCCCTATAAAAACGTAATTTTATTCTTTGTGACAGAATAAAGATCTGTTGTGTATATTTATTGCTTTTTGAAATTCACTCTTTTTTTTTTTTGGTGAACACCTAGCTCAATTCCATAATTTGGCTGATGATAAATATTTTTTCTGTTCTTAATTCTGTCTACTCAACTGCTTCCTGGAGGATTGAACCTGTGACTTTTTCTTTCTCACATCATAAAAAGAATTTAAAAATCAAAGTGAAACCAATTGAGAAATCTGTCATTTGAATTGAGAACACATTTTAATGTCAACCAGTCTAGGTCAAGGCCAGTGGTCATACAGTATAGTAATAGGTATAATTTTATAAACTGCAAGGACTATACCACAATCTCAGAAGGAATTCAGTGTTCATGGTTTTCAGAAGAAGAGGAATTCTTTGTAAGTTGAGAGACATGAGCTGCAACCTATTTCTGAGGAGACAGACTTCTCTTGGTGTTTATGCTGGCCAGGTATTTTCACAGTGATGAAAATATGAGAGAAGCAACATAAAGGAGAAAATATTCTTTTATCTGTGGATTTTAGAGGTTTCAGTACAGTAGAGGTTGGCAGGATCCATTGCCTTGATTTGAAGTGAAACAGGCCATCATAGCAACAGGATATATGTGATAAAAGAGAAGGCTCTCATCTCATGAAGGTAGCAAAACAGAAAAAGAGAGACAAAAAGGGACTGGGGGCAAGCTCTATCTTTTCAGGACCCTCCCCCAAATGACACATTTGCTCCCATTAAGATTCTACCTTCTATCTCTTTTACATAGCACCACCAACTTGAGACCAAGCCTTCACTCCTGAGTCTGTTGGATACTTCCATATCCAAAGCCCAACAGTCTTGTTGAACACCCCGAGAAGCACAGCCTATTTTCATTCTCCAAGAGTCGGTTCAGAATTGGGCAGGGGAGAACTTCTCACCACCACCAAAGGGATCTGGGTTTGAAGATTTGCAAAACCTGGAAGGACAGAGAGTTCAGACTCTTTCATGTTGAAGAATAAGCATGGTTCCCCCAAGTGACTTTGGTGAGGATGTAGCAACAGCAAAGTGTTCACTGTGGTTTTCTGGTGTCTGGCTTCTTTAGAATGCTTACTAGAACATCCAGGGAGGAAAGGCTTTGCTTTTTATTCTCACAAAGGTTGCTTTTGTAAAAATAAAAACTCTGTTCCAGTTTAGTATGGCTTTATCTGGCAGGATTTTCATGTGGCAATATCAAAAGTGGGACCATTTCCGTTCCTGATCGCCTGTCACTGTCTGAGTTTTTCCATGACAGCAAAGACAACTCCCAAAGTTGATTTTTTTTTTTCCTTTAGCTTTCCTCTCCCAAAAGAGTGGCAAATGACATTTTTGGTCAACTAAGAGCATTCTTTATCATGATGGTGACCTTGAAGACACCTTCCTGTCCTTGTTCATTGCCAATTCAGTATCTCTTCTCAGATGAGACAACTGGTATTCCTGTTTATGTACCTTCTAGAAACTGGTCTCTGCAGACAGCAGCATGATACTTCACTGGGTGCTCAATTTGCTCTTTTTCACTTGGTATCAATTGTAGATTATCCAAAATCAATATGTATATGTCATTTTTTAAACATCAGAACATCATCTGGTGAGTAAGCCATTGTTTACTGAATTAGTCCCTTCCTGATAAACACTTATTTTGATTTTATTCCCTTGAAATTACAGATAATGCTGAAGTAAATATTCTTGAACATGTTTAATTTCGCATGTGTAAATAGGTATATTTGATATTTGCTAATAGCCATTTATTTTATAGAGTTTTAGGTGTATTTAAAACTCCATCAGCTTGCCTGCTTACCCAGACTCTTATGAACAGGGGGTGTTATTCGGCTTTTGGCTTTTGATAGTCCAACAAAAAAATCATACTGTATGATAACGCATTTTGTTTTTTTTTTTTTTACATGTAGGACTGCTGTATGACTACGCGTGTTGTACAGTGAATGAATTTGGGAGCGTCTCGTACTCAGTTTGGTATAATAAATACCCCCTTGAACTCTGTGATGCAGGTTGGCACAGCTAAGTGCTGGCCCTGCTCCGTGTTAGGCTGAAACTTAACCACAACTTCATGAACCCAAGAGTCACATATTTTCCATTGATATTCTTCACTTCTATCTCCTACACATTGTTTGCTTTTATTCTTATTGTTTATTGTTTGTTTGCTTCGTTTGTAGAGATTTTCAGATATTATGTAGTATATGTTGCGTGTAGTTTAAACCACGCTACCGCCTATGCCTGGGAGCTGCCGGCCCCTGCTGCTCCCTTTTGTTGCACCTGGCTTAGCTCCTGGATTGGCTGCAACCAGCCCTAACCCAGCTTCCTTTCAAATACATGGATCCAAACCACACAGACAGTTGTGTTACCTTAATTTGCTGCTAGCACAATAGCTGGGTGTAAATATCTCCTGCCTGGAAATGTGTGCCCTCACCAATTTATTATCTCTGTCTCTCCTTCTGCACTAAGCTTAATGGCTTGTTCCGATTTGTCCCTGCCAAACATCTTTGGCCTCCAACCAGAGAGGAGGCTGCAGACCCTAGCTGCCCTGAGGCCTTACATGATTACAGTGTCCTCTTTCCTCCAAAGCAAAAAGCCCCTCTCTCTTTCCCTGCATCTCTTTTTCCTCTTAGGATCTGGAAGTCCCACCTGTACCTTCCTCCCAGCAATTGGCTCTTGGCCTTCTTTATTGACAAATCAAGAACCAATTAGGGAACTAGACCTTAGTATCAGAACCTCCCCTTACACATATATACCACATAGCATGACCTGGAATTTTCCTTTTGTCATAAGTCAATAATCATCCTTTCCTATATGTACAGCCTTATACTTTATTCATTTTCCTTCTCAAGTACCACTTCATTCCTCCTCCCACAGGTGTCTCTCTCTCAAAAGTAATTCCTCCTCCTCCTCCTCCTCCTCCTCCTCCTCCTCCTCCTCTTCTTCTTCTTCTTCTTCTTCTTCTTCTTCTTCTTCTTCTTCTTCTTCTTCTTCTTCCTTCTTCTTCTCCTCTCACATACGATGGAGATGGTGTTGAATTTCACAATACTAATTTACTAATTCTGTTGATCCATGAACACATGGGTAGTGTTTCTCTCTTTCTGTGTCTTCAATTTATTTATTCACTATTTTACAGTTTATATTGTAAGTCTTTTACCTTCTTGGTTAGGTTTGCTCCTAGGTTTATTTTTAAAACTATTATAAATGGGCATATTTTCCTAATTTCTTTCTCCACACCTTCCTTATAGATTTGTAGAAAAGCCACTGGGTTTTATCTGTTGACTTTGTATCTTGCAACTTTGCCAAGAGTATATGTCTATACAATTTTAACAACCAGTCAAATAAAGACACAGGAAAATATCTGGACCACAGAAGTCTCTTGTGTATTCCTTCTAATCAATATATTACAAGGACTCATATTTATTATGACATATAATGCCATGAGTGCCTGGCCTACCTCTAAAACTTGATTAAATGGCCCCAGGGACACACTTCCTCCAGCAAGCCTGCACCATCTAAGTCTACCCAAACAGAGACCCCAATTGAGGACTAAGTATTCAAATGACTGAGACTATGGAGGTACACTTCTTATTCAAACCATAATATCATCTGCAATTCTAATAACCAAAGGTCAGTCACTCCTCAACTTCTCCCCATTTGAAGAGGATCTCATCTAGTCTAAGAGGAGCCTATGCCCAGCTTGAACTGTTCATAGCCTCTGCTTCTTTCTTCATGTCCAGTCTGCCCCTTTAGTATTTTTGCAGTGAACCCTGTGGTTCAGTTAAACCCTGGGCCTAAATCATTAACAACCAAGGCTGTAGTCTCCAAGACAGTAGTATTCAAATTTTTAGGGGTGAAGAATATGCTATCTCCTCTATATTTGCATTCCTTCCTTTCAACGGACAAGTAAATAACAAGATAGGCTGGACAATAGCCTGACACTCTTTTTTTTTTTTTTGATAAATATTTGCTTTTACAGAAAAAAAGCAATATTTCCTATCTGGTTATTTCCCACTTTCTGATCAGTGGTCTTGAGACATAGATTTTTTTTTTTGCCTGAATTGGGTTGCCTAGAACAATAAATGTCTCACATACAAAATGGCTCAGAAGTGAAGCTGGTATCTTGTAAGCAAGTCCAAGGATTACATTGAATGTGATTTTAAAATAGAAGTAAGTAATGACTTTAATATCTGTTCTCCTTCATCTACCAAAATAATTGTTTTTTTAAATGATATACTCAACTTATTAAATAGGTAAATCTAATCCTTGCCCCCACAAAAGAACTATGACTGCAGCCTTCATTAAAACAACAAATAAAAGCAGAAACAAAGACAATTCCTGTTCAAAATATAGACAACAGAAACACAATGTAGAAATCTTCAAATGAAAGATGCAGGCTCCCAGCAAAGAAAACAGCAGGTTATCTGATTTTATGGGCAAAGATGTTTGTGGATAAAGAGAAAGGATTGGGGATATGATATGGTGTTTTTATTGCTTTTCTCTCTGTGTCTTAAGTTACTTCCTTTTTACGGCTTTAGTAATATCAGTATTCTGGGATAGATGAAGAGGCCAGTAACCCATATTTATTAAATTGCATCCAATAAGCTGGGAAAACTAATAGGGACATGAAATTCTTACTCAGGAAAATTTTAGCTCGTGTATTCTCATCACTGTGTGCCTTTCCACAGTGAGTCACTTGTCTGTTTCCGGGTTCTTTATACACCCTGGGAACAGATAGCCTTTACTTTGATATGGCTCAACAGGTTTATTCTCCACCTTCATTCCTACCAGCAATGCTAATAATCCAAGGGCTACTACAGTCTGGTTTTACGATCACTTAAACTTTTATTCCAATGGATTATTTGCCAGCCAGAAATACTAACACTGGTTATTATGTTCATATGAATCTTCAAATACAAAAAACAAAAGCTCTTTTGTTGCTCTTGAGGTATAGGAATATCTACACAGTTAAAATATCAATGTTTTATTGAATTTGAATTTTGGGTTTCTCAATTGACATTATGGTACAGCACAAAGGGGCTCCACCATGTAGTTTTAGCCATAAAGTGGTTTTCCAGTAGTCATGGTCTTGACAAGTTGACATTCTTGTCTAAATAGCAGGCTAAGGGAAGGAGTTATTAAACCCTTCATCTACTATGTACCTTCTGTCTTGGTACAGTCACACTCTATCTCTCACCCATCACAGGTCTGGTGATTCTGGTCTGGACTGCCCAGCTAAAAAGGCTCCTTCCTTAAACAGGCACAGTGTTCAGTTTCTGTCTAAAGACAGGTGCAAAGTGCAGAGACAAACTAAAGGAATTGTTTCCCATCAAGAGGCTTTTCCTGATGTGTTTATACAAAGATAAAGAGAAGGAAGATATGTTCTATGGAGGTGTGGTGAGGAATGGTGGAAGGGCGTGCCTCAGTGGGCTCGTGTCACGGCATCCCTTCCCCCTGAGCAACCACTCATACGAGTATAGTATAGAATAGAGTTTATTCAGGGTAGTAGAGGCAGGGCAAGGCAGAGAGAGAAGTAGAGGAGAAGAGGAGTAGAGGCCAGACATGAGCATGTGGAGAGAGAGGTGGGAAGGGAATGGGGAGAGAAGGGGGAAGGGGCAAGGTGACAGATTGGGAGCAAGAAGTGAAGAACAAGAAGGCAAGAGAGGGAGGAGGGGGCAAGCATCCCCTTTTATAGTGGGTCAGGCCTACCTGGCTGTTGCCAGGTAACTGTGGGGTGGAGTTTAGATAGAATGCTAATATTTCCTGTTGTTTAATTCAGCAGGATGGGTTCCATGTTCCGTGCAGAGAGGAGGTGGGCAGAGAGGAGGTGGGCAGAGAGGTCATTGTCCTTTCACACAGAATGAGATGTCACCTCCAAGAGGATGAGTTGACTCAGACACGTTATCACCCATCTTCCTTTTGAACTTCAGCAACCCCAGTAAACAAGCTGATTAAACCCACGGTGCAAATCCTAGAAGCCAAATTCAAAGCCAAAAGAATGTAAAGTCCGGCTTAAGCTCCAAGCTGTTGGTCCTTGTGGACTTGGTCTACTACGTTAAGCTGATCATAAAGGCCTGGAGTCAAGTACACAATGAACATTATTTACTTTGAAGTTCTACCATTCAGGCTTTCAAACAGTCTTTTTGCTGGGATGGCTGCCTCCCTTGTGGTGAGGTCTTATTTTACCCCATGGATGCTTATTTAGCAGCATGACCCATTTGAATAGCCAACAAGGCTTCCCACTGTTTCAGGAGCTGCACGCAGTGTTACTCTCTGGAGCTTTTAATTTTTTTTTCTTTTTTTCTTCTTCCCTGGTACAAGACAAAGGAGCTGAAATTGTGCCAAGACTTCACTTCCACCATAGCACAAGATAAAGAGGATTTACAAGCAAAGAACTCTCTTGAATGGCTGCCAAAAAAGCAGATAACTTTTAAATAACACAATGTGGTAGCAGAAAATGCCTGTGGCAAAGCTACTGCTGTGGGATGAAGGAGCTTCTCATAGACTGTGTCGGCAAACTGTGTGCTTAAACTCTGCAAAGAATGAAAGGCTGCCCGGAGCCTATGGCCTTCCTTACACTAAACTGGATGGTCCAGAAAACACAAGTCTTCTATTTTTATTATTGATCTTTGACCAATTTCAACTGATATATAATTAACTATGTGACCAGTTTAATCCGAATAGACATTAATTCAGTGTATCGCAAAGAGACTTATTCTTATTGAATCACCTAAAATACAAATGTACTCCTTTACTTGAATCAGATATACCAATAGAATAAAATAGAAATTTTCTTTCTTTACTGAAGATTAATTCTGAATTTAAGTTGCTCTAACAAATATAACCGAGTGGATGCAATAAAGAGAACACTTAGTTTTCACAGTCTTGGAGTATGAATGTGCAAAGTCAGACTTTTTGACAGATTTGGGGTCTTGTCGACACACTCAGTGACCTGGAAGAGATTTGGTGGAGTCAATAGGTGTCTTGGAGTAAAGCAATGATTGAATTTTTTTATATTACATATTTATAACAAGAATAATGAAAATCTAGCATCTCCTATATGAGAATTTCTTTTTACAGCCAAAGGGAGTGGAATAATATATTCAAAACCCTAAGAAAAGTAATATTAGTTAAGAATATTATATTCAACAATTCTATTTCTGAATAATGGAGGAAAATATAAAGACTTTCTCATCAGGAGTGGAGAGAATTTATCACTGTTAGACTAACATTAACCAGAACACAACAAAAGATGTCTCCAAACTGAAGGAAGAGGATGCTAGTTAGCAATATGGAGACATGAAAAGTCTGGCGAGATTAGGCACATTCTCAACACCCCCATTCCCAGATGTAGATACCTTCACAACCTTGGGAAAATGGACTTAATCTCTAGTACTAAGGTTTAATACTGAGACTAGTAAAAGAATATATGGCTACCATGATAAAGTCATGGAAGAGTATTATGAAGATCTGTAAGTTCTGGAAGAATATAAAGATGAGGGGAAGGGGATTAGAAGTGTGTTGTCTGTGACACAATAAAAAATGTTGTTAAATTCAAATAGCCTGGATTGGGTATTTTATCTAGGGCTCAGAGTAACCACAAGAAATGAATCTAGTGACACTATAGCAGAAAACACAAATCATGAAGGGAAAAGCCAAGCAACAAGAGGGGAACAAAGGATCTACAAAACAATTGGAAAGCAATTAGTAAACTAGCCTTAGACATTCCTGAACCTATCAATAATTCCATGGAACTGTTTGCAGATGAGATCCTTGAGTTAAAAGGCATCCCAAGTAAGCAGCATAGCATTACCTCATGGAGCTAGAACCAAAACAAAGCCCCAAAGATTAGAATGGTGACAGAAAATAGAATTGGATACAGCAAAAAAGAGGCCTGAAACTGAAAGGTGGTGTTGAACATTATTTTATTATTCTCTCTGTGTGAGAGTTCTGCCTACAAATGTTTGTGCATCACATACATTCAGTGCCCATGGAGGCCAAAAGACAGCATCAATTCTCCTGGCTCTAGAGTTGTGAGCTGTTATGTGGATGCTGGGGATGGAACCTATATCTTCTGGAAGAACAGCTAGTGTTCTTAAATGCTGGGACATTGATCCAGCCCCAAAAGATGACTTTTTAAAACACACACACACACACACTTTGCTAGACTAAGAAGAGAGAAGAGGAGATATTACAATTAATAACAGCAAAATATGCATCATAAGGAGCTGCCATGAGCAATTAGAGGGCAATAGATTGATAATCTAGAAGAAATAGTTAAACTCATGGGCATATACAATCGAGCAAGACATTAAATCATTTCTTCAAGTTTCCCATAAAAACAAAGGACTAGATTGCATGCAGTTGAAATCTATCAAAAATCTAAAGAAAATTAATACTGATTTTCAAACTCTCCCAGGAAATTTAAGTGCAGAGAAAACAACTAAACTCATTTGGAAAAGGGCAGCACTATGGAAATACAAAAGTCAGACAACAAAGAGAACAACGGGTCCAAATCACTCATGAATATATTCACAAGACTTCTCAGCAAAATATGGGTAGTTCCCAAATTACCATTCTCTGACTTCAGATGTTGCAATTTAATGATAGTGTGAAAGAATACCATGCACATTTAGGAGAAGCTGAACTGTGAAGTGTGAATTCCAGTTTTCTTGGGTTGGTGATGTGTTTCAATGTGCTGTCATAATATTAGACAGTTGACAGTTCACTGCTGTCATTTGTCACCTATGTAATCACACAGATTTAAAAATAACAATATGCACAATTTTTGATGGGTTAGTGTATATGCCTATTCTAAGTCAACGAGAATTTAGGATGGCAAATCCTACTAAGTGGTACATTAAAAAGACATTCATTATGACCAACTGGGCCTTATTTCTGGAGCGTAAGAATCATTCAGTATGGGGCTAGAGAGATGGATCAGCAGTTAAGAGCACTTGTTCTTGCAGAAGACCTGGGTTTGGTACCCAGAACCCCACATCATGGCTCGCAACCATCTATAACTCTAGTCCCAGGGGATCCAATATCTTCTTTTGACCTCCTAGGTAGCATGTGGTACAGGAAAAATACTCATATACACTAAATAAAGATCTAAAAAATCATTCAATTTTTTAAAAAGAGATTTATTTGATTCTCCATATTATGCAACAGAAGTTAAACTATATTGCTGTCTATATAAAATTATTTCACAATAAGCAATGTCCTTTAGTAATAAAAAAAACTATCAACAATTTAATGATAAAAGAAATATTCGGGCTGGAGAGATGGCTCAGTGGTTAAGAGCACTGACTGCTCTTCCAGAGGTCCTGAGTTCAATTCCCAGCAACACATGGTGGCTCACAGCCATCTGTAATGGGATCTAATGCCCTCTTCTGATGTGTCTGAAGACAGCTACAGTGCACTCATCATATATATATATAAGATAAATAAATAAAATCTTAAAAAAAATAAAAGAAATATTTAAGCTCACAGCTAATGTGATACTCGGTAGTAGAAATGGGAATCTTTCTCTTCAAGATCTAGAGTAAGATAGGCTCACACTTACTATTTCTGTTCAACATAAACTATAGGTCTTAGCTACTGCAACTAAGCAGGAAAAAGAAATAAAGCAGATACAAATAAGGAAGGAATAAATTGTCTCTATTGATATGATCTTAGATTCAAGAAGAAAACTCTAAAGTTATACACACACACACACACACACTGAAATAACAACAATAACAGAAAAAGTCTGTTAGAACCAATAAACACATTACATTCACTACAGTTAAAGGTTATAAAGCCAATATACAGAAATTACCAGTCTTTCTTTATATTAACAATACTATAACAATAAGAGAATCCTACTTATAACAGCATCAAAAATCAATAAAATACTTAAAAGAAAATTTAGCTAAGGGTGGTGTATTGATTTGAATAGGAATGACCTCATAGATCCATTTGTTTGAATGCTTGGCCATAGGGAGTGGTACTATTAGGAGGTGTGGCTTAATGGAGAAGGTGTGGCCTTGTTAGAGGAAGTGTGTTACTGTGGAGGCAGGGCTTTGAGGTTATAGACACTCAAGGTCTCAGTGTGGCAGATGGTCCCCTTCTGCTGCCCGTGAATCAAGATGTAGAACTCTCAGCTCCTTCTCCAGCACCATGTCTGCCTGTGTGCTGCCATGATTATAATGGACTAAGCCTCTGAAACTGTTAGCCAGCCCCAGTTAAATGTTGTCCTTTATAAGAGTTGCCGTGGTCATGATGTCTTCTCTTCACAGCAACTCTTATAAACCCAAACTAAGACAGGTGTGCAAACTATGTATACTAGACACTACAAAAAAACAGAAAAACAAAACAAAACGACCACAATAACAGCAACAAAACCAAAACAATACCCCAATGAAAGAAATGGAATAATACCCTATGTCTGTGGACTAGAAGGAGTAATTTGTTAGTGTCCATGCTATCCAAACCTACAGATTCAATCTACAGATTCAATCCAAATCAATTCAAATTTATTTTCCAATGGAACAACAACCAAAAAAACTTTTAAATTTTGTATTGAACCTTGAATACACAAAGTAATCTTAACAAAGAAAAGACGAAAGAAAGGAAGGCTATAAGGAAATAAGAAGAAAAGAACAAAGCTGGAGGTACCACACTAACAAATTTTAAATTTTCCTACAAAGCTATAATCATCAAAATAAGCATGTTGCTGCCATAAAAACCAGAGGGTAAACTGGCACTGGAGGGATGGAAAGCCTAGATACAAAGTCACATCTGTACCAGCAGATTAAATGGGGCTAGAAAAACAGACTACCCATTTGCAGAGGGAAAAAAAAGAACCTTTATCTGATCCCTTATATAAGAACCAGTTTAAATTGAGTTGAAGACTTGAGTGTAAGACTTAAAAATTTTAAACTACAAGACAAAATACAAGGAGGAAACACTCCATGACATTGGTCTGACAGCCATAACCAGAATATGGTTTTTAAATAAAATCTCAATCATTTGATTTTTCCCAATGAAGACTTGGAAGCCAGATGCTGGGGCGAAAGCCTGCTAGCTCAGAGAGGCAAAAAAGCACCCAGCTGAACTTCCTTCTCACCAGTGTCAAGACACAATAAGTATCTGCAATGGTCGATATGTTATTTAGCCTGACTTGATTATTCCACAATGCACACATAAACCCAGGCATCACATGGTACCCCATAATAAACATGGCTATTATTTATCACTTAAAAATAGAAACTTAACCAAACCTAAACAAAGAGGGACTGGGAAGATGGCTCAGCAGACAACGAAGTCGCCATGCAAATGGCAGAGTGCAGCTCTCCAGATCCCTCATAAATGTTAGTGGGCATGGGACCCTCCCTGTAACTCTGGCCTAAGGGAACAGAAACAGGGGTTCCTCAGAGAAAGCTTGCTAACTAGACTACCTGCATAAGTGAGTTATTGGGTCCATTGGGAGACCCTGCCTAGGTGTATAAGGTAAGAGCTAATTAAAGAAGAAACTGGACAACCCCAGGCCTCCACCTGCACCTGCATGCACGCACACACACACACACACACACACACACACACACACAACACACACACAGACACACACACATAGAGCATACATATGCATGGTTGCACATACCACGCACATGTGCAAAAAGGAAAGAATTAATATGGATTTACCAAATATTGATTTTAGGAAATGTTTGTAATTAAAATAGTCTCATATTTGAAATGAGAGAGAGTTGAGTTTGTTCTAGCACACACGCCCTCACACACACGTTCAGGCACGTGCACACACTCCTGATTTACAATTCTAAATTTCTACGTGTTGACCTTGCTCAAAACCTTCGGATTCTTGATATTCACTTTGGTCAGATAGAGAGACAACCAGTGGAAAGTTATGTTTTTCTTCAATGAATTAAAACCACTTCTTTTGTCCTGTGAGATAACTTGATCTCTGATCTTGTTAAAATTGTGTCTCATGGAGTCAATCATTTTCACTTAGGCAGCATTGAAATGTTTTATGGTAACAGATGGCTTCGGAATCCTTCAGAATACTTTCATATTAAGTATTGAGCAAAATGTTAATAAAAGTGTTCTTCCAGCATAGCTAAAATTCTACTGCCTCTTCTAATTCCTAATAAAACATGTTTTTTGTTTTTTTTTTTAAAATTGGCTAACATCCATAATTATTTTCTTTGAGTCTGTTAATGTTGGGTCCCTTTCTTATATTTTCCACCTTTTTTTCAACTATGGAGTATATGCAAATATTACTGAACATTTTAAAGCTGACAACTAGTCTTACAAATACACACTTTAATTCCCCTCCTTGCCCCGGTGTGGAGGATTTGTCCTGAGGCCTCATAGATGCTGGGTAGTCTCTCTACCATTGAGCAATAATTATTTCCAGTCCTCATATTACATATATTTATTTTGAGAAAGAAATCTCATGGATTGCCTAGGCTGGCTTTGAACTCACTCTGTAGCCCAGGCAGGCCTTAGGAAATGATGAACCTCCTGTCTCACCAGTCTTGGCTTACTCAAATCTACCCGATTCACTCTAAAACTCTTCAGGGATCACTTTCTATAGAAACCCTGTTTTTACTTATTTGAATGTGTCCATAGTGGTCAGAGTCACTCTTCTGAGAGTATTTAATGCAAAGTATAGAACCACAAAAATGGTTCATATTCTTATTTTTCTGTTTTTAAACAATGATTTCCTTTGATAGTAGGGCTTTGAAATAACATTTTTGGCATAAAGCCTTTGATTTACAATTAAAGCATCAGCAGGCTTATCTATCTTACTTGTTTTGACTTGTTCATGTTGCACTTTACATATTTTGACTCAGGGACTTTGTTTTGTTAACTCTTTGTTAAAAAAAATGTCCATCTCCTCCATTTTTCTTTTTTATATAACTATCTTGTTTTGGGGCATTGGGGTATGTGAATGGTCATGTGTGTGCAGTACATGTGTATGCAAACGGGTACTCATGCACATGTGTAGAGGCCAGAGGTGAACCTCGGGTGCCATTCCTCAGGAGTTCTCTGCTTTTCTTTGAGACAGGTCTGTCAGTGGTACCTGGTTCTTACTTCTCTGGTCATGTTTGCTGTTCAGTGAACCCCAAGGATCTTCCTGACCCACCTTCCCCAAAGCTAGTGATCTGGCTTTTCCATGGATGCCAGGGATCTGAACTTGGTTTCACAGGCTTGCGCATTAAGCACTTCATGGACAGAGCCATTTCTCTAGCCACACATACCTTTAAGAGCAGTGTTTTGTGTTCTCAACCTTCTTAACACTGTGACCCTTTAATACAGTTCCTCATGTTGTGCTGACCACCCAAACATAAGATTATCTTCATTGCTACTTCATAACTGTAATTTTGCTTCTGATATGTGACTCCTGGGAAAAGGGTTATACTTCATCTCCCTTCTGGTCCGTACCTCCAACTGCATTCCCAGTGGATCTGCATGCCTCCTCCCCCACCACTCTACAGCCCTGCCTGCCTCTCAGGACTGTTCTAACAAGGGACCCAGGTGAGACCTCCCCACAATCCCACTATCACCTGGGACCCAAAGAGCCCAAGAAACATGGGCTCTGTCCCACACTGTTGGAGCCCCATATCCCTTCTAGTCTGTCCCCCCCCCACCTGCACTCTTGACAGATTGGCATGTCTTCTCCTTCCCCCAGCTCAGTCTGTCTCCCAGGAAGCCTGCTCCAATCTGGGACACCCCACCAGCTAATACCAGAGACAACCAGATGGTGAAGGGCAAGCACAAGAACATGATAAATTCAATCAACAGGCCACCATCAAAACCCAGCTCTTCTACTACAGCAAGCCCTAGATATCTTAGCACAACTGAAGGACAAGATTCTCACCTTAAATCCCATTTCACAATGATGATAGAGGCCTTTAAACAAGTTATAAATAATTCCCTTAAAGAAATACAGGAAAACACAGTCAAACAGGTGGAAGTCCTTAACCAGGAAACAAACAAACCCCTTAAAGAAATACAGGAAAATAAAATCAAACAGGTAAAGGAAATGAACAAAACGGTCCAAGACCTAAAAATGGAAATAGAAGCAATAAAGAAATCACAAATGGAGGCAACCCTGGAGGTGGAAAACCTAGGAAAGAGAACAGGATCTACAGCTCAAAACACACATTGAATCCCACACAATAATAGTGGGAGACTTCAATACTCCACTCTCACCAATGGACAGATCATTGAAACAGAAACTAAACAGAGACTCAGTGAAACTAACAGAAGTTATGAATCCAATGGATTTAACAGATATCTACAGAACATTTCACCCTAAAACAAAAGGATATACCTTCTTCTCAGCACCTCACGGTACTTTCTCCAAAACTGAATATATAATAGGACACAAAACAAGCCTCAACAGATACAAGAAGATTGAATAACCCTTTGCATTCTATCAGATCACCGAGGATTAAGGCTAGACTTCAACAACCAAAACAACAGAAAACCCACATACACACGGAAGCTGAACAGTTCTCTACTCAATGATAACTTGGAAGAGAGGAAATAAAGAAAGAAATTAAAGACTTTCTAGAATTCAATGAAAATGAAGGCAGAACCTACCCAAACTTATAGAACGGTGGAAACAGGGTTAAAAGGAAAAATTCATCAGCTATTAAAAACAATGAATTCATGAAATGCTTGGGCAAATGGATGGAACTTGAAAATATTATCCTGAGTGAGGTAACCCAATCACAAAAGAACACATGTTTTATGTATGCATTCACTGATAAGTACATATTATCCCAGAAGCTTGGAATACCCAAGATACAATTCACAATATTCAAATTCAATGCGATGCTCATCAAAATTCCAACTCAATTTTTTACAGACCTTTAAAGAGCAATTCTTAACTTCATATAGAAAAACAAAATCCCCAGGTTAGTGAAAACAGTTCTTAACAACAAAAGAACTTCTGGGGGAATCACCATCCCTGACCTCAAGCTATACTACAGAGCAATAGTGATAAAAACTGCATTGAATTGGTACAGAGACAGGCAAATAGATCAATGGAATAGAATTGAAGACCCAGAAATGAACCCACACACCTATGGTCACTTGATCTTTGGCAAAGCTAAAACCATCCATTGTGGGGGTAGAAAGACAGCATTTTCAACACATGGTGCTGGTTTAACTGGCAGTCTGAATGTAGAAGAATGTAAATTGATCCATACTTTTCTCCATGCAAAAAGCTCAAGTCTAAGTGGATCAAGGACCCCCACATCAAACTGGATATACTAAATCTAATAGAAGAGGAATTGGGAAATACCTTTGAACACATTGGTACAGGAGAAAATTTCCTGAACAGAACTCCAATGGCTCTAAGATCAACAATTGATAAATAGGACCTCTTAAAACTGAAGCTTCTATAAAGCAAAGGACACTGTCAGTAGGACAAAATGGCATTCTACAGATTGGGAAAAGATCTTCACTAACCCTACATCCGAAAGAGGACTAATAACCAAAATATATATATAAAAAAAACCTCAAGGAGTAAGACGCCAAAAAAACAAATAATAAAAATGGAATACAGAGCTAAATAGAGAATGCTCAAAAGAGGAATCTTGAATGGCTGAGAAACACTTAAAGAAATGTTCAACATCCTTAGTTATCAGGGAAATGCAAATCAAAATGACTCTGAGATTCCACTTTACGCTAATCAGAATCGCTAGATCAAAAACTCAAGCACTAGCAGATGCTGGCGAAGATGTAGAGACAGGAGATCACTTTTCCATTGCTTGTGGGATTGCAAACTTGTACGTTCACTCTGGAAGTCAACCTGGTGGTTTCTCAGAAAACTGGAAATAGTTTTACCTGAAGACCCATCTATACTGCTCCTGGGCATATACCTAAAAGATGCTCCACATGGGCATGTGCTCCACTATGTTCATAGCAGCCTTAGAAACTAGAAGGCTGAAAACATAGGCTAGAAACTAGAAGCAACCCAGATGTCTCTCAACTGAAGAGTGGATGCAGAAAATGTGGTCCATTTATACAATGGAATACTATTCAGCTATTAAAAACAAGGACATCATGAAATTTGTAGGCAAATGGATAGAACTAGACATTATTATCCTGAGTGAGGTGATCCAGACCCAAAGGACATGCATGGTATGTACTCACTCATAAGTTGCTATTAGCCAAAAAGTATACAGTACCCATGATATACTCCATAGACCCAATGAAGTTAAACAAGAAGGAAGGTCCAAGGAAGAATGTTTAAATCCCACTTAGAAAGGAGAACAAAATAGTCATGGGAGGCAAAGGGAGGGAGGGGCCCATAAGGGAGAGGGGAGGGGGGAGGAGAATTGGGGTGCAGGATCAGATATGAGGAGAGACAGGAGAGAGCCCCAGAGGACCAGGAGAATGGGATGTGGGAGACTCCCAGGAGTCAATGTGGGTGACCTTAGCCAAAATGTCCAATAGTGAGAATATGGAACCTGAAGAGACTACCTCCAGTAGCCATACAGGACCCCTAGTAGAAAGATGGTGTATTAGTCAGGGTTCTCTAGAGTCACAGAATGTATGGGTAGTCTCTATAGTTAGGGAATTTGTTGATGACTTACAGCTTGTAGTCCAACTTCCCAACAATAGTCAGCAGTACTTGTGGATGGAAGTCCAAGGATCTAGCAGTTGCTCAGTCCCACGAGGCAGGCCAGGAAAAGTCAGAGGAAATCTTCCTTCTTCCAATGTCCTTATATAGGTCTCCAGCAGAGGGTGAGACCTAGATAAAAGGCGTGTGCCACCACGCCTTTAATCCCTTAAACTCAGAGACCTCCTTATCTTAATCTTCTGGAATTCATAGTTACTATGCTTCAAGATCTCCATGCCAAGATCCAGGTCAGAAACTTGTATCTCTGAGCCTCCAGATTAGGATCTCAGGTGAGCCTTCCAATTCTAGATTGTAGTTCATTCCAGATATAGTCAAGTTGACAACCAGGAATAGCCACTACAGATGGGAACATCAACCCACCTACAAAACTTTCCACCACAAACTGCTCCTGTCTAAAAGAAATGCAGGAACAAAAGTAGAACAGAGACTGAAGGAATGACCATCCAGTAGCTTGCCCAACTTGGGATCCATCCTACAGGCAAGCATGACACTATTACTGATCTATACTGTGCTGGGAGACAGAAGCCTAGCATGGCTGTCCTCTGAGAGGCTCTAACCACAGCAGCTGACTGAGACAGATGCAGATACCTACAGCCAAGCATTGGACTGAGGTCGGGGACCTCTATGGAAGAGTTAGGGAAAGGATTGAAGGAGCTGAAAGGGATGGCAACTCCATAAGAAGACCAACAGTGTCAACTAACCTGGATTCCTGGGAGCTCAGAGACTAAACCACCAACCAAAGAACATACATGGGCTGGTCTGAGGCCCCTGGTACATATGTAGCAGAGTGCTGCCTTGTCTGGCCTCAGTGGGAGAGGATGTGCCTAATCCTGTAGAGACTTGATACCCTAGGGTTGGGGGATACCCAGGGAGCACCCTCTCAGGTGAAAGGGTGGTGGTATGGGGGAAGGAACTCTGTGAGGGGGAACCAGGAGGGAGGCAGCATTTGGGATGTAAATAAATGAAATAATTAATACTAAAAAGGAGAAGGGTCACAACACACAGGATGAGAAGCACTGTTCTAGATAATTCTGTCAATTCCCCTGCTTTAAATATATCTGCTAATAGGACTATTCATAAGTACTATGTTTTCTATGCCTTTTCTTGATGTCTCAAGTATAGCTAATTTTGCACACAGTTGTTAAATTGAGTATTCCAACAATTATTCAGAGAACTGACTTTTGGCTATGAATTTGAGCTTAATTTAGTACTAGTTTAACTGATTTCACAAAATAGCCTTGTATATCTGGAGCTTGCTCAAAGAAATTCAAGTCTTTTTTTTTTTAACCTCATCAAGATATGTATTAAATGGAGTGGAGATAGCCAGCCTTGTGTCCTGGGCTCCTGGTTCTGATTCATAACTTTTTTATGACAAAAAAAGATTGATTGATTCTACTGAGGGGGAGAAGCATGAGGGAAGAGAAGGCTCCTATTAGCATGCTGCTCTGTAACAGTGACTCAGCTCCCTGATTCCTCAGACTTCATCTGTCCTGTTTTCAGTCAGCCCTGAAAAGTGCTAGAAGCAGAGAGAGCCTGTTCCCGCAGCCTCTAAGATAGCACTGCAGGTCTCTATGTTCCCTCCAGCTAACATGGGGCTGTGTTCCAAGCTGGAATTTCAAGAAATTCCTTGCTCAGTTTTTGACCTCGGAAGTTCAAAGGTGTAAATCCAGGGCTCTCTGTCTAGCTTGACTGGGTTTGGTGAGGATCTGTTTACTTAAAAGCAGTGGTTTTCAACCTTCCTAAGTCTACAGCCCTTTGGTACACTTCTTCATGCTCATGGTGACCCCTAACCAGAAAATTATTTCGTTGCTACTCCATAACTGTAATCTTGCTACTGTTATGAATCATAATGTAAATATCTGATATATAAGATATCTGATTATGTGACTCCTTGAGGGGTAGTATGACCACAGGTTGAGAGTCTCTGCTTTAAAAGTCGTCTCCTTTCTTTCTAGTCTGAGGGGGAAGAAATATCTGTTGGAGACAATTTTGACAGACCCCATGGCTACCACCCCAAGCACAGTGTGGTGAATAAAGATGGCACAAAGGTATGGGGTGGGGGACAGGACAAGTGACCTCTAATTTCAGCTGGTATAGAAGACAACAGGCTTGCTTAGAGTTTTAAATCTCTTTCAGTGGCCAGAAAGTAGGAAGTTTTTCAGAGTGTCCCACCAATACCCTCTTACCTCTTGGATCTATATCTGAGTTTCTGGTTTACAATGTTCAAGAACACAGCAGAGTCAAGAGTCATAGGAAGCCCTGAGTCTAGATTATATTATCCTGTCAACTTTTGCCAACCTATACAGACCTGGGATTTTGGGGACCTTAAAGAATGGGGCAGACTACAGTCTAATGCTGTAGACAACTTTAGTTTAATACACAAATGAAACAAAGAAAGCCTCGATCCAAGGAAGGTTGTTTGAGTTCAGAAAAACATGATCAGAAAAACTTGTAAATTAATGCCAGGAAGCACATAATAAATATTGACAGAGCAACCCTTTCCCAGAACTTTCTCAGGAGAGACCAATTTTAACACAATTGCCTGGCACATACTACAGCCCATAGCTGGGAAAACATGAAAGCAATGCAGAAGGCCAATCCATGTTCAGGGTACACCGAGGACTCAGCTCGTCCTTTCAGATATGGGATCTATATGTTCAGATCGGGTTCTATAGCTATGTTCCAACATCTGACAAGAATAAACATGTCTTATAAGTTAAATGTAAATGCCTAACAGAGGAGGCATGAGATCACATCCAGGAACAACCCAGGGAAGAAAGTGCACTTGCAATAAAAACCCTCTGTCTTTTCCCTGGAGCCTCTCTCACAGTTCCTCAGGTCATTGTTCACCGTGAGACATTCCTTTAACCACATTCTGACAGTCTTCTCCCATTACCGAGTTTGGACTCCTTGGGTTCAAGTGTAGGGACAGAAAGTATATAGAAAACATGCAAGCTATAAAACATGACATGAATCCTACCCAGAGGAGATAGTACCCAACTTAAAGGGGCTCCCATTAGCTGAACAGGACAATTAAATGTAAAAGTGAATAGTGGGTTCAGTAGACTTAGCTTCGTGTAACATGTTAAGAGCCAATGTGTTTATACTGACATTTACAAAGGAAACACGACCAGAAGGCATTCATTATCTTTGGCGGTCCAGAGACAACAACTTGTTTTGAAGAAGAAAAAGAATGACTTTCCCTTTTGAGGTGTACTCTATATTTTCTGTCTGAGGCATACTCCACTGTATTTTTAGTTTGAAGTATATTCCATAGTATTTACTGTCTGAGGTATACTTCACAGGGGTACTTCTTAGAATTATAGCTAACAAATTAAGAAAGATAAAGGGAAAGGAAAGAAAAAAGGATATAAGTAGATGAATAAATCTATACTGGAGCAGAGAAAGTAAGACAATTTTCAGATAAAAACATTCTAATAAATCCACACACAAATTATCAGAACTAAGGAGGGACTTTAACAAGGTCACATCTTATAAGATCAATATACAAGACTCAGATTTGTTTTTCTACTAGAAAATTTCTACACTGCGAAGAGTGTTTTTCTTTTTCTTTTCTTCTTTATAATTATATTAAAAAGTCCACAGAATACTTAGATGGGAGCAATGTAAGGGAGAGAGAGAGAGAGAGAGAGAGAGAGAGAGAGAGAGAGAGAGAGAGAGAGAGAGAGACTGTGTTTGTGAACTGGAGAACTCACTATTATTAAGTGACCAGGTCTTTTCTGAGTTTATCCATGGACATTCTGCAATCATAATCAATATCCCAGCGGGGTTCTTATAGAAATTGACAAGCTACTTTCAAAATGTGAAGGAAATGTAAAAAGACATGGGGTGGCTAAAGCCACTTGAAAAGGCTTATATGACTTACTGGAAAGCTAAAATAATGAAGGTACCATAGCTATTACTGAGTGGTTAGAAATATTGATCAAAAATAGAATAAAGCCCAGAAAGAGACCTGCTTACGAAGGATGGATTTATTTTTGAGAAAGGTGCCAAAGTAAAGCAGAAAATTTTCTTTAAGTGATCCTGGTATATTTGGACATTCATATGCTGATTGTGATGCTTAAATTACTCACAACATCTACAAAAGTTAAGAGGACATGAACCTAAGTGTAAGATTAAAACTTTGAGCCTTATAAACAAAAGCAAATGAAAACAAATCCAAGCAACAACCACAACCACCACCACAACAACAACCACAACAATGAAAGTACGGCAAGGAGGGCTCCAGAGACGGCTCAGTGGTTAGGAGAACTTGTTCATCTTGAAGAGGAGATGGGTTCAATTCCCAGCATCTGCATGGTGACTCCACTGTAACTGCGGTCCTAGGGAACCCAGGGCTCTTTTCTGGCCTCTGTAGGCGCTGCAATGACTATAGTGCACAGATGTGCCAGCAACCATCCTACACATAAAATAGAAATAAAATCCTTTTTTTTTAAGTAACAAAGAAACTTTTTTTTTAGAGTAACCTAAAATGTATGAATAGAATTCTATCTAACTTTAAAGCTTCTGGCCGTTGAAGGATAGATTTAAGAAATGAAAGGTAGAAGGCTGGAGAGATGTGGTTAAGAGCACTTCTAGATGCCCCAGGTTGGATTCCCACCATGTACATGGCAGCTTATTACTGGCTGCTGTCTTCTGGCCTTGTCAGGCACTGCACACACATGGTGCATAGACATACAAGCAGGCAAAACACCTATGCACTTAAAAAATTAAAACTTAAAAAGGACATGAGGAGGATAGACCATATATATTGGTGGGGAATATTTCTAAATTACATTTCTGATAAATTACTGATACATAAAACAATTCTTACAACTTAGAAAGACTTATATAAAAGTGGAAAAAACATATCCAAACACATACTTCACTGACAAAGACAGAGGCACGCACGAGCCTAGGAGATCAACATCACTCCACAAGAGAGAAATACAAATTAAAAGCCAGTAGCAGAGGGCCAACAAGAGGGCCCAGCAGGTAAAAGAGCTTACTACACAGGCCTGGAGACCTGAGTTCAATCCCCAGAATCCACGTGGGAGGAGAACCTGACTCCCACATGCTGTCCCTTTGAGCTCCACAGGAACACCATAGCACATATTCCCTCTCCTCACAAAATGAAGAAATAAAACTAAACAAAAGCTAGAAGAGATAGCACGTTCACCCTTTGGAATGACTGTGACTGGAAGGACTGACAATATCAAGTCCTATAGAGTGCACTGCCCAACCGGAGTTCTCGCTTATTTGCAGTTAGGTTGTAGGTGCGGAAAGCAACTAGCAGGTTCTCATGACACTAACCACAGCCTTGCCTTAAAAACTAGAAATGAAATTCTACTCCTGATATTTTCCCAGGGAGAAGGAAACATGTCCTCCCCAAACCAGTGTCTGAATGGTGAGAGAAGGTGGATTTGTACCATCCATAAATTAGAACATGCTTGGATCAACAGCAGCAGCTATCTGTGCAGCTCAGTAGTGAAGAGAACCGGGGACGAGTCTCAAGGACTTGGTGGTAGATTCAAGGGGCCAGACAGAAAAGGCTGCATGCTGTTTGGTTTCGTTTACAAGAAATTCCGGAAAAAGCAAAATTATAAGGAGAGAAAAGAAAGCAGTGGCTCCAGGAAAATAGGGGAGAGAGGTTTGACCTCAAAGAAACGTGAAGGACACTTGGGATGACAGAAATGTCCTGCATTCACGGTGGCAGCTGCTACCACAACTGCAAACCCTTGTCAAAGCTCACCAACTGCGTGTTTAAAAAAAAAACTGAACACAAGACATATTGAGTCAAGAAAAAGCCTATGAAAAGATTAAAACAGTGATTTAAATTATTTCATAAAGAATCTCTTTATGACTAACAATATTGTGTTTTCAAGACATATGTGTATGATGTACTAGAGCAGGACATGCCTATAAAAGTCAAACCAATCTCACTTCATCTGCTTTGCCATTTACTAGAAAAATGACTTCATGCCAACTATTTAACTCATACCTCATAAGATTAGGGTGGGGCTTATATGGCTCACATGAAAAGCTCATAACTCTCTGGCTCAGAATAAGCATTCACCACATGTCCATTTAAAAATGGCCTAGGTGAGAGAGCATCCTTGCTTGTACACAGTCAGACAAACATATACCCGCATGCACACATGTGCACACGCAGCTTATAATGTCACAGGAAAACACTGGAACTAGCACACGTGTAAGTTAGAGCAATGGTGTAAAATGAGGAACGATTTGTGGGCCTGGAAGAGCGGGACTTTCTGGAGGATATCATGACAATAGATATGAAAAATGAGCAATTGGTTTGGGGCCAATTAAGGGAGCGAAGGGCAGAAAATGTCACTGTGTCCTAGAAAATGACAAGCAGTTCTTATGACAAGAGAACCTAATATAGAAGGGAGGAGCAAGTCAGAATGCCAGTCATGTTGCAGCCCATCTTGTAGTGGAGCAAGAGGGAACCTGCAAAGAGAAAGAAAGGCTAATTAGTTTTGCATCTTACAGGGGTGACTTTAATTATCCTGGGAAAGAGCAGCTAAAGCAGAACAAAGTTAGAGGATTCAGACATTGAAAGGCGTGTAGAGAAACCCAGGAAAAGCATGGTGGTACTGTGACCGGGCTACAGGAGTGACAAGGTAAATCTGAGAAACTTAGACTCTGATAGCTGAGCATGAAGGAGAATGAGTGTCAGGCTTCACAGGAGCAGAGAGTTAGGAGGACACTACCACCCCTAGAGAAGTGGTTCTCAGCCTCTCTCATGCTGAGATGCTTTAGTACAGCTAGTTCCTCACGCTGTGCTGACCCCAACCATAAGATGATTTTTGTCGCTATGTCATAACTGTAATTTTGTTATGGTTTGTGAATTGCAATGTAAATATCTGATATGTAGGATGTCTGAGGTGTGACCCCTGTGAAAGTGTCGTTTGACCCCCACCAAGGGGTTACGATCGTAGGTCACTGCCCTCACTGCCCTTGATAAGTAGAACATGTTTGTACCAGGTGGATCTTGTTGATGTTTAGGGTGTCTGGGACTATCAGGTGGAGCTATCGAGCAAGTGAAAGGACATTTGAGCCTAGAGCTCATTCTCAAAGTTAGATGGGAGGCTATGGAGAGGGATAGCAATTGAAGTCACAGATAGAAGCAAGATCGCCCCAGAAAAGCATAGTGTGGGAGAGAGCCAGGAACTGATTACTAAAAAATAGCAATATTTACGGGGTATAGAGAAAACCTTCAATATTGGTTCTGAAACTAGGAGAAGGATCAAGGGACAGAAAGCAGGACATTTCCAGAAGGAGCTACTGAGAGTGTCGTGTGCACAGCAGCAATATCAGAAAAGACAAAGTCCAGGGAACATCCTATGGATCTAGGCAGTCTAATGCTTGGTGCCCAGATGGGCTTGGTGCCCAGATGGCATGTTATTGGAGGGTCTCGTACACCTTTCAGCGGTGGACTTAGTGGTACCACAACCATCTTCTGCCTGGCTTTTGGTTCCTAACTTGTGAAGTGAGTGTCTTGCTCTTCATGTGCTCCTCCATGATGTACTTAATGCCCTGGCCATAGCATGGCTTCTCCAGAACCACCGTCAAGATAAAGCTGACTTTTTGTAAGTTTATTGCCTCAGGTATTTTGCTATAGTAACAGAAAGCTGGGTAATGAAGATGAAGGAAGCTTCCCAATTTTTATGACTTTCTCCGACCTCTCCCCTTCCCTCCCTTCTTCCTTCCCTCCCTCCTTCTTTCCCTCCCTCCCTCTGTGTGTGTGTGTGTGTGTGTGTGTGTGTGTGTGTGTGTGTGTGTGATGTGTGTACCACAACACATATATGGAGGTCAGATACAAGCTTTATGAAGTTGGTCCTCTCCTTCCGTATTTATGTGGACTTCAGGGAGCAAACTCAGGTCTCCAGACTTGTATAACAAACACCTCTACCTGTTGAGCCATTTTGCCAAGACCCTAAAGGAAATTTGGGGTTTTGTTTCTATTTCTTGTGAGACATAGGAGAAATTATTATATTTATATACATATAGAGGGCTGGAAGAAAGGAAGATAATGAATTACATTAGCTAAGATATTAGTCAAGGTTTAATCAAAATACAGAAATTAGATGAGGTATTTCACCACAAATACTTTGATAGAAATAGTTGTTAAATATGTAAAAATCTGCTTGTTAGGCGATTAAAATGGTGGCAAGAGGGTACAGAAATAGTAAAAGTCACAACTGTAAGACACATCCTGCCCTGTTAGGGTCAAGAGAATGAGGAGAGTAGGTGGGAGATGGGGTCCACAAAGTGTAGGGGTGGGGAGATGAACTTCTAAAGGCAACTGAAGGATCCCTTCTGGTGACTGCACGGGCCCAGGTCGATAAGTACAAATGAAAGACCTGGCAGATAAAGGGTGCCCAGGAGAGTGTTGCTGGGAAAGAAAATGAGGAGAATGAGAAGCAGCGGGGGGGGGGGGGGGGCGGGGGGGGCGGGAGTGCTTTAGTAGAAGAGATTGGAAATTAGGCTGAGGGATGGCATCAAACAGGCAAACAGCTTGGGAACAATGTCTTTTCCTAAGAAAGCAGCAGACATTTGAGCAATGGAGGGACAAGACCAGAACAATGATTTCCGGGGGCGGGGAAGGGGGCTGGAGGCGGGGGCAGTACATCTATGGTGTGGAGGAAAACTGGGAGGAGAAACTAGAGTCATTAGTCGCGATGGCGTGGAACGTGGTGGCAGTAAGAACATGAGAAAGATCTAGTAAGGGAAGGAGCCAGTTAACTGATGACTTCTTTGCTGACTGTGGCTAGGGGGCAGAGGGCGGGAGAGAGAGCAAACAAGATCGTCTCTGTTTGGACCACTGGAAACAATTTCTGAAGACAAGGAAGGGAGGGAGAGGAGGAGATTTTTGAGCCTTGTTAGGTTTGCCATGGCACAATTATGGTTCCCGTAGGATTGATCGCCTTGGAGCTGGACAAAGGGAGCCTTGGGGCTAAGAATTCCTGGCAGAACACGCAGGCGCAGCCCTGCGTCGCCTAGCAACAAACATCAACACTGACCCTCAGAGGCCAGTGCAGTTCGCCACGTGTAAGGAGCCACTGCTCCTTGGGACTTGACTCCGCGCAGGTAAGGGACAGCAGGGCTGTCCCGAGGGTTGGAGAGGCCAAAGACTAGAGGACAGGGCTAACTGTAGCGTTCAGTGCATGGGTGGGGACCGCTGTGACAAAGGGACAGTACACCGGACGAGCTGTCCCAGACAGCACCCGCAGTTTCAGGCGGCGCACTTAACTGACCAAACCTGAGGCTCTAAGAGGGACTTGAGGGGCTAAGATCCTGTCACTTGACTGTAAGCGACTCTTGAAGGAGGATCCTACCTGCTTCAGTCCTCCTCTGCAGTTTTAGGTCTGCTTAAAGGCAGCCTCTGCCTTAGCAAATACCTGAAACTCAGAGACTGAGCGGGCGGGCGACAGGAGAGAGTGGGAAAACGAATAACAAATAGAGTGGTAATGTCGCCATGAAAAGTATGAATTGAAGCCAAAACCATTGTCATAATCAGATTAATGAACCTGCTACCTATTCATCCTGCTATCTTTTTGCTGTTTCCTAAAGAAACGCGTAGGTGGGTGAATTAGATAGATAGAGATAGATAGATAGATAGATAGATAGATAGATAGATAGATAGATAGATAGATAGATAGATAGATAGATAGATAGATAGATAGATAGATAGATATCCAAAGACATTCGTTGCAGCCTTGGCCATAATTCCAGAAAATTGGAAACGGAGGCTAGATGAGTAATAAATTTGAAAAACATTATTTAAATGACACGCTGACCCACTGGAGACACTGGGAGGATAAATGGAAATGGGAATGTTTGAACTTGCCCGTTAAGAATTTCTTAGGAATATGGCCCCAGGTAAGGATATTGACAATAGGCAATAAAATTCAGGCAAGATGGTAACACAAAAACAAAAACAAAACAAACAAAACCCAAAACAACAACAAAAACCCACTTATCTTTGGGTAAATTTTACTTTGTTCATTGTGTCTATGGCAAATTGCTCCCACTTACACCAGAGGATTACACCTAAGTCATCCTACATCCAATAAAATCTATCCACCTCTAACCTCAGGGCACCAGCCAGGACCCCTTCATGCTTGCAACACTGTGTGTCTTTATTCTCTGCATTGTTCATTATTCAACTGTTCAAAACATCATCCGGGAATAGACGACGTTAGTCTGAAGGCAACCGAGATAACTTCACACAGTTTTGTTTGGTTGTAACTTGTTTCCTGAATGTCCTTTAGAAGGAATTGCTATAAATCAGTTGCTGGTATATCTTAGAATAGCTTATGAACTTATTTTGACCTATGAACTTGCCCCTGTGTGTACGATAGCTTCTCACTGTTCTGGAATGGTTTCTGTGTGTCTTTCTGAATGAAACAAGCTCAAAACCACGGGTCTATGTACTTTTCAAGCATCTACGAATATTTAAGATTTGAGAAAAAAATGCTGGTGCTAATATATAAAAAGAAAATTGAAAACTGGTTATTTTCATGTTTTACTAATGGTACATTTCCACACATTTTAAGATAGTTTTCCCATTTTGTAAGAATTTGCAGGTATCCACTAATTGCTGAGTGAGTTCAAAAGAAATCCTGATGAAAATTTAGGAACTAGCAAGATGGGTCAGTCAGTGATTAAGAACATTTGTTGTTCTTGCAAAGGACTTTGGTTCCCATCATTCACATTGCAGCTCACAAGTCTATAACTTCAGTTTCAGGGGATCCAACACCCTTTTCTGGCCTCCTCAGGCACCTGGCATGCACATGGTGCACATATATATAAAGACAAAATACCCGTACACATAAAAATGAATAAACCTAAATGTTATTTATGTAAAATTATATTTAGTGGAGACTATGAGTGTTTTGTTTTTTTAACATTTTAGTGTACTGGATAAAGCATAAGGTAGCCCAGTATAGAATAAGCCTGCCCAGATCCTCACAGACCTTATCATTCAAAGGCTTGAAGTTACTCGCATGGAATAGATGTCTCTCAGAACTGTTGCTGTGTTTCAGAAGAGTTAATGTGATCATGTGGCCTTTTAATGTGTACAATGCATTCTGCCCAGTGTCTGTAAAACCAAATGTTGCTTTTGACCTCTCACAAGCAATTTGAACTAATCCTGATCCTATCCCATCCTAAGGTTTCTCATGGGAGTCTGGTAACTTCCTCTTCTTTTCACCAAAGTGTTACTCTCAGGAAAATAGAGCTAATGGTTTTCATAATACTGAATTCATATCATGGGCTAGATATCGCAAGTGCACGACATAGTTGTGTAAAACAAACAAACCCACACAAGTTGGTGAGTAAATGCACTGTGCTTTTTCTTGTTTAATAACACCAACACTCAACAATCTTACCAAAAAGTTCCTTGAAAATCAATGCTTCCAACAGGGAAGTCCGTAACAGTTTGTGCACATGCTGTAACTCCTACATCAATTCATGCTTTCGTTGGTGAAATGTGAAGAAGAAATGACGATCCTCCCAAGGACATAGATAACTGGAAGATAACATAGAGATCATGGAAGATGTACTGATTTATGATGTGCAAATTATATTTTTGCATCTTTTTTTTCCAGGATGGGTAAAAAAATAAAGAAGGAAGTTGAACCTCCCCCTAAGGATGTGGTAAGTTTCTGGTGCAAATACCAACAACATTTCAACCACCGGTTTTAAAAATAAATTGTTCCAACAGTTTGGCATGTCCCACAGTATACATGGTGGCAGACGTCCAAAGTCTGACTAATGATATTAGTCAGAGAAACCTAACAGTATATAAACAAACATTTACAACATTGTCATTACATAATTAGCACAATTAGACAGCGATTACTAGCTCTTCTAGTGTGTAGATAGCATGTTTACAGTCTAGTTAATGGATACATAGTTTCATTGTGTTCTTTTAAATACTGCAAGTTTCTGTTCACTGGCCTATAGTTAATATGAATTATCCAGGGAATTTTCAAAAATAATGAGAAGTTATGCTACAGCTCAGGTACATCTTTCTAGCCTCTCCAACCCTCATTTTACCTAACAACTTCCAGAATTTCCAAAGGTTTATCACAATGAAAGTATCCTAGCTTTGAACTGATTTCAAGATCTATCTCTTCAAAGCCTATAAAACATTTGTTCTGGGGTTAGTGAGATAGCTCGGCAGGTAAAGATGCTTGCCTCCAAGTCTCAGGATTAGAGTTGATACTGAAGAATCACATGGTAAAAGGAGAGAACGGATATTATTTACTGACTCCAGCAAATTGCCTTCTGACCTACACACATACACACTGTGGAATGCACCCCCAAAAATACAGTAATTAAATGCAATAAAAATATTTTTTAAAATTTGTTCTATAAATTGCAAGTAATAACCAAGTGTCAAAGAGAACTAGATAATTGCTGATGAAATCGAACTTTTCTCAGTGTACTAATGGCAATTTGCTTCCCTAGAAACAGCTGGCAATGACTTTCATTTCCATTCATCATTGATCTATTAATTAAAGTGGATTAATAGAGGCATCAAGAGTATTGATATGGTTAAAACAAGTTAATTCTCATTCGTCAGGGACATATTGATATATGCAGACATAGTTTGTAGATCTACATTCTTTTCTTGTGAAAGAGACAGAATCAGAGAAAGTTATGTCTTGAATGACTGATCTGATTGTCTTCTGCCTCCTCAAATGTGGCTGAAGGGTTGCTTGTGGTGCTTTAAGAAAATGCTGAGTTCTTGTGAAATGACTGGGTGAACGAAAGTCTAACAGGAAGTACTCTCCAAGACATTTCTACGTATAAAGCAGATCTGCAGTGACCGAGGCTACAGGCTATGGAGCCACATTGCCTGGATTTGAATTCCCACTGCAGCATTTACTTACTCGTATTTGTGCATGGGGTACATTCCCAGACCTCTACCTGGCACAGGGAGGAGGTGATGGTACCCGCCCTAGGGCAATGTTCATTCCCCAAAATGAGCATTAGATAGCCTCATGTGCTTAGATCAGTGTCGAGCACTGGGCTCCACTCCAAGTGCCCCCAGAGCCACATGTGAATTGGATATACTGGTGTATTCCTACAACGTCAGCATTCCAGAGCCTGAGGAAAGAGGCTCATTACTTTAAGGCCAACCTGGGCTGCACAGTGAGACCTCGTCTTGAAAAGTTGAATGAAAAGCAAAGCCAAGGGTGCAAGCTTGGCCTGTGAGAGCCATGTTGGAAAGGCAGAAGCAGGAACCTTTCGATCTCTGAGGTTCTGCCAGACAGTGGTTTCTCAAGGTTGTGCTTCCTTCATAGAGACTGGAGACTGTCTCTGCATGCCTCTGGTCACTCAGCAGACTAGCCTTTCAAAGCAGAGCTTAGCCAGGATGCTTCTCTGTGCTTTCATTCTTTCTGTCTGTAGTCTTGGCGCACAGTTCATTTTATACAGAGCGTGACATTGTAATTTCACAAGCTTGCTGCTGACTGACGACCTCGTAGGGAAGCAGATGGGCTGTGTGATTACAACTCGGCATTATTTATTCAGTAGTGTGGCATTCCGTTACAGCCACCGTTTTATTCTCAGCACCTTTTTAAATAAAAAAAAATTACTATAATGCTGTAGGCCCTGCAGGGAAGAACAGATACCACGCCAAAGGCCTCTACTGTCTGCCAAGCACTGGCATTCTACAGCAGAACTGCTCTTTCGAGTGTAGCTCGTAGGGCCCCCATTTTCCTTTACAGTTCTCATAATCTATACTACCTTGTTCCTAATGATGACTGGAAGGCACAGTAACATATCAGAGTGTTGACTAAACCTCCAGAAGAGAGTAAATAGTGTTTACTTATCACTCTTTCTCCAGAGGATCTTGATGTATTACTCTACCTCTTCGAAGACCACAGTTACAATGACGTTCTCACAAGTTAGTCACGTGTTTACAAGACACGCTTTAAAATATTCAAATACTAATTTAGATTTAGTGCTGTACAGTCTGACTTAGCTACTTTGGAGACTGAGGCAGAAGGGTCACTCTAGTTTGGGAGTTCAAGGCCAATCTGGACAATACTGTGGAATCTAAGCCCCCAGCATGAGGACCTGTGTTCAGAGTCTCAGAACCCACATAAGTGTTAGACATGGCCATTCTCATATATAATTCCAGTACTGGGTAGGAGGTGGACGCTGGAGCGGGTGAGGCAGGTAGATTCCCTGATGCTCAATGGTTGGCCAGTCTAATCCAACAGGTGAACTTCAGAGACCTATAAAAAAAGAAAGAAAGAAAGAAAGAAAGAAAGAAAGAAAGAAAGAAAGAAAGAAAGAAAGAAAGAAAGAAAGAGCAAGCAGGGGTGGGAGAAGAAGGAACAAAAGGTGAGAATGATTAATAATGATTGGTAAAAAAAAAAACACTTAATGTCAAACCCGTGACTCCGGACGTACTCATGCTAACAAGTACATACCGCCCAGAAAGAGAGGGGTGGGAGAAGGAGAGAGAGGAAGAGAGAGAGAGGAAGATGGGAGAAAAAGAGAGAAGAAAAGAGGAAGACTTGTATTAGAAAATTAAAAACTCTGAAGTGGGGCTTAAGTTTGTTCTGTGTGGGGGCTAGTGTTCTGTGGAAGACTTCAAGCACTTCCTAATAACATCTGGACTATTAGGAAGTGCTTGAAGTCTCAGATGTCTAAAGCTGTGATTCTCAGACGATAACAGACAGTCAGGGAGCCTTGTAAAGGTGAGACAGAAACTCAGGACCCTTTTGCCTGCGACTTCAGTAGCAGAATGCACCTTTTGAAGCCAGTTTATGGTTTAGGTTTCCAGATATCAGAAGACAGCACTCATATAAGCCACCTTAATTCCACAGACTGAACCCAGGAGGCCCAACAAAATACAGAGTCCCAGAGCTTCAACTGTAATAAATAATAAAGAAATAATAAAAAAAAAATCAGTTACCAAAAAAAGAAGACAGAGAAAAGAGAGAATAGAGACAGATATCAAGATGGTCAAGGAGAGAAATTAAATGAAATTATCAAGAAATGGTGGGTGGCAGGTGGCATGGTGGTCACTGTGGGAGCCTTAGAAGTGGTTGCCTGAAGGTTAAGTTCAGCTTGGATATGTACAGCCAGTAGAAAAGGGAGAAAAGTAACATTTCATCATGGTGTGGGCTATGAAAGGGAATAGAAGCATAGAGGGTGAATAGGACTTAAAGAAAGTCTGGTTTTTGTTTCAAAAGAAGAGAGGTTAAGTTGGAAACTTCTCATTGGCCTCTATAGCTCAGAGAAAGGCCAACAGCAGAGAAGTCTGGTTAATGGTCCCTGGAGACTTTAAGTTCTCAGCTGTCTGGACAGAGCCATACAGGACACAAATAGCAAATGCAAACTACAAGAAGGCTTTGGATGGTATGGCTTTTAGAGCTCACTCAAGTCTGGGAATCATGATTTTGATAAGAGAGTCTTATTGTATTTCTAGGGCACTATTAGGTAGAGCCTCCAGAAATGCTGTGTCTTTATAGTATGTCAAGCTTTTCCCTGTGTTAAAGGTGCTTCTGGATTTGTCTTAGCAAGGTTTAAAAATGGGCTTAAGGTGGACAGAGTTGATCCAGATGGAGGATAAGTGCTTGCCAGAGCAAAATCCAACATTCTTTAAGGTCCCTCCATCCCCATTACCAGGGGAAAAATCTATGCAATCAACTCTATAGTTTTCATGATGTTAATGTAACCAATAAAAATAATTAAAGATGCAAAATATAAAAGAGGTATATGTGACCCATATCTGGAAAACAATCAATAAGCCATTAGAGGAAATAAAATAGGAAGTTAAAAAGAATCAGTTACCATAAAAAGAAGACAGAGAAAAGAGAAAATAGAGACAGATATCAAGATGGTCAGTAGATCTCAACCATATCAATAATCATACTAGATTATTGATAGAGAAGGTCAAATCTAAGGAAAAGACTCAAGTAACACTTAAGGATAATATAGGTTAAGAGTGAAAACAGAAAGACATGCATATCATGCAAACACTAATCATAAGAAAGTGCCTACGCATCGAACAAATATAATTATAGAACAAACACTTTTATCAAAGAACGTGGAGATTTCATAATTATAAACAAAATTTCATTTTAAAAGAAGAAAATGGTCTCCAATGCTGTTCACTTAATAACACAAAATTTTAAAAATATGAAGAAAAGAGGCTATTTCATTGCATAAAGATGAAATATATAAACATCTTACTTTTACGAAAAATCAACTTCTATAGCCTATGAAGCATTGCAGAGACGAAGTAAGCAAAACCTAATGAAGCGGACACACTGTGCTGCATTCGGCTACATTGATAATGATGTTGCAAACGGTGGAACTACTTTGGGAAAACATGGCATTTTCTCGTGATGTTAAACACACACTTGCCATCAAGCTATAAGTTTGTGTGTGTGTGTCTGATGAACAAGCATGTGTTGTTTCACACATTTGGAGGCCAGAGGTCAACACCAGGTGTTTTCCCAATCATTTCACATTTATTTTTTGACACAGGCCTGTTACCGAGCCTGTAGAGCATTGATTTGGCAAGAAATTCCCAGAGGTCCCCCTGTGTCTGCCTCCCCAGACCCGGCATTACAGGCAGTCATTATTGTACTAACTGTTTTGGCATGGGTGTTCAGATACCAAAGCTCTGAACCAAGGTTGAGACAATACTGTCCTATAAAATCCAACAGAAGGCATTTGCAGGTAAAACTGTCTGTCACCAGGCCTGATGACCTGAGTTCAATTCCCAGGACACACAAGACAGAAGGAGAAAGCCCACTACTGTGAGTTAGTTGTCCTTTGACCTCCCATGCATGTGCACATAAACACACAATTAAGAATGTGATATTTTTCAAAAATTCAACAGACTTTTCTCTTCTATGGGATTTTTTAAAATTCCAGATACACCCTTCTAGGTGATTGCTTTCATCTGTCATCCATCTTCCTTCCCTCTTTCTAGCCTGCTAGTTTAACAAAATGATGTCATCTCATATTCCCAACCATAAGGAGGTGTAATACAGGGACTGTCAACCCAACGAACCAGGCGATACCTGGAAATCCGCTTGCCTTTATCGTAAACAGAACTCCTTCCTTCATTTGTCTCTGGAAATGAAAGAAAACATGCCATGATTTGTTTGCTCCTGGCCCACAGAAAGCCCCACACTGTGAGTCTGGTCTAGCTTGTTTTAGCTACACAAAAATTGCCCAGATGCGGCATGACGCAGGCCTCAGAGTCCCGCACATCTCCTCCGTCCGTGCTATGCCACTATTACCCCTTTCTGGAACTTACTCGAGTTTGTACTTGTTACATGCATCTTTCTGTTCTTTCATCTTTTTTCATGTTTAGCATACATAATTCAGACTTTTCCATTAAGAGTCCAGTTATTGGAATGGACATATTCACTGTTCGGACACTGGATATACTCACGGATTCTTGTGTGTTGACTTAGAATGATAATAATATATATATATTTTAGTGAGCATCTGTGATGTGCTAGATAAGGGGCTAAGTGCTTCATCACAGCCTCTCAAGCCCTTGCTTGATCATTTCAGATATGTGCTATTATTACTAGAACACAGAACAAGGAATTGGTATTCTAGATGCTTCAGAAACTTGTCTGAGACAAATTGAGAAACTGGATCTGTAATAAAAAAAAATCTTTTTTTCCCTTCCACTGTTCTCTAGGAATGAGAGGGCTGTCAGTGCTGAAAGTTGTTTCTCTGTCAGTAGTTTTTAAGACTTTTTCTTCAATTTTTACTTTGTGTGTACATGTGTTTCACCTGCATGTATGCTGGTATACCACAACACCCCCCAAAGGCCAGAAGAAAACATCAGATTCCCTGGAAACTGGAGCTACAGAAGTTGGGAGCCACTGTGAGGGTGCTGGAAACAGCCTGGGCCCTCTGAAGAGCAGCCAGTGTCCTTAACCACTGAGCCATCTCTCTCTGCAGCCCACCTACGAGGCAGTGACCACACCCTTTTGCAAGATTGAAGCCTCTTTAAATTTTAAGCCACTGTTAATTTTGATGTGACATTTATGTGGACCTGATTACTCTTCTCTTTTTATATTTCAGTTTGACCCGCTCACAATTGAAAGCAAGAAAGTAGCCACCGTGGTGCTGATGCTCAAGTCTCCAGAGGAAGACATCTTAGCCAAGGCCTGTGAAGCCATCTATAAGTTTGCTTTGAAAGGTTTGCTTGTTTGCAGTTTACCTTTCTATCTCGTTTCTATATAGTACTGTATATATAGTATACATATCAGGTGCTCATTTATCCAATCAACCAATAAGAATAGATCCCTGCTCCCTTCCCACAGGACCCTTCCCCCTGGCACTCTCCATTTCTACTTTGTTCTTCCACACCCCTTCCCTCCCCCCAACCCCCATTTGCCCAGGCTCATTGGCCCTTTCATAGTTTCCTTGGCTTTACCACCCATTTTCATGCTAATTTTGTAATTTCACCTTCCTTTACAGCTGAATAAAATTCAATTCAAATAAAATTTAAATGATCAACAGGGACAGATTGTTATATTCAGTTAAAAACCAAAACCAAACTTTATGCTGCCTTCTAGAAAGACCCTTAGAATATTAAGGTGCAAATAAAAGGTAAAAAAGATATCTCATGAGATGACTAATCAATATAAACATGGAGTGATTATATTAGTATAAGAAAAGTAAACAGTAAAAGGAGTCAGAGGTCATTTCATTATGATAAAGAGGTCAAATAATTTAAAGGCTGCAGAAAATCTTCTGTAGCCATGGACCGAATAGAGGACACTGCAAATGCATAAAGCGGGTGTTTTGAGGAAAGATAAGCATCCGTAGATGCCCCCAGAGAGAGGATTCCAGATTTTTCTCTCAAAAAATGAAAGAATAAATAGACAGTAAGTCTGAAAATAAGGAAGATTTGGCCATCCTTATTAATGAGTGTAATCTGTATTGACAGACTTCTCTCTGAGGAGTCTGGCGTGAGCATTATTTCTCAGGAGTAACTTACAGAATACTCACCTCAGTAAACTGCATTCTGGAGCACAAAACAAGACTAAACAAATTTCAAAGGGATTCTAAACTATTCCAAATGTATCTCCATACCACGGAGGAAATCATTAGAAATCAATAATAGTCAATATTCTGGCAAGCAGCACCCTTCTATGCAGTTTGTGAGTGAAAGTGGGGGATAAAAGTAGAAATTAATCTATAAAACATTATAGAATGCTGTTAAAAAAGCGTTTAGATAAAAAAAAAATGTATCACACCATGTTAAAAAGCAAGGTTTAGGGTCAAGGTGGCTAAAATGCTGACTGAGTTCGGATCCCTGAGGCTCATGAAAAGCTACTTCTATCCATGTGCATGCCCTCGAATGCCAAACACACACACACACACACACACACATAATTTTTTAAAAGTTTCAAACCAGTAGATTCAGCTTCCTTTTTAAGAAAGGGTGGTGGTAAAGGCAAAATTAAATGCAAAGTCAGTTATAAACATAACAGATATCTGAGAAGAAATTAAAGGAACAGAAAACAGTTATAAAGAGCGAGCCGAAGCCCTGAGTTGGTAAAAAAAGAAAACAAGGCACACTGCAACTCTGTGTGCCTCTTGAAGGTGGGTACGGAATTTGTAAAGAAAACACCAAGTTAAATCCAACAACTGAGTTTCATGCCAAGACCCCGTGATTTGTTTAACTCTGAAAAATTAGCCAAGGAATTCTATCCTATGAAATAAACAGAAAAATACATCAGAAATATTGACACGAGGCCTTCAGAAGCTGTAAATATACGTTGTTACCTGGCTAGGAGAAATCAGATTTCAGGCATAAAGGTTGCTAATCAACTGACTTTGAGATGAGATGATTTCCAGGCAGGGGCAACACAGTCTCAGATATCCTGATTGCTGAAAGGAGGGGGCAGGAGGCTTAGAGCCAGAGATGTGGTGGGCAGACAGGCCAGAAATATGTGGTTGGTGACTTTGAGGGAGGAAGGTGCCCACAAGTGAAGGAATGCTGAGAAGAAACAGGACACAGTACAGTTCAGTGGTTCAGCATTTCCTTAGCTTTCATGAGGTCCTGGGTTCTGTTTTCAGCCCACCCCCAAGAAAGACCAAGGAGAGGAATCGTTCTCTCATGGTGGTCTCAGAAGAAACAGAGATCACCTGGCATCCACTTTGCCTTTACCTGTGGAGGTCTTTTTCAGATTTCTACCTTTCCTACTCAAAGATAAAAACTTCACTGTTTTCAGACACAGACATTGTGGAGTAGATTAAAGTACCTATAAGAAAATAATACAACTTTTTTAATGGATAAAAGCATGATCTAAGGGCTAGAGAGATGGCTCAGCAGTCAAGAGCACGTGCTGCTGTTATAGAGGACTTGGGCCCAGTTCCCAGCACACACATCTGATGGTTCAGATGGCTATAACTCCAATTCCAGGGTTTGTGCCTTCTTATGACTTCTGCAGGCACTGTGTACACACACACACACACACACACACACACACACACACAACACACACGGCTCACAGACATATATGTAGCAAAACACCTATATAAATGAAATAAAAAATTTTTAAAACAAATTTTAAAGACAGAGAAGCCTAAGAGTGTCTGGGATGCTGTGACAATATTAGGACACCACTCTGAGCTGGCCTGCTGTGAGTTCAGAGCTGAGGACGAGCCTGTGAACATCAGGGGAAGAGAGAGCAGTGGCTACACAGGGTGCCGGAGCCCGCAGGTTTCTTCTGCGAGAAAGTGAAGAGGGATATAAAGGGCAAATGAGGGTGAAGTAGCACAGGGTGAAGTAGCTCCCGGGATCTGGAAGGCATTCATTCATGCACGGTCTTATTTTACCTGTGGTGCCAGGTGAAGAGAATAAAGCAACTCTCTTGGAACTTGGAGCTGTGGAGCCTTTGACCAAACTGCTCACCCACGAAGACAAAATCGTAAGAAGAAACGCTATGATGATCTTTGGTATTCTGGCTTCTAACAGTGAGTAACAATGTTTCTAAATGAGCAAATTCTCCTTCTTTCATGTTTAATTTTAAGGGATTTGTCTAAGTTATATTTAAACCGACTTTAATATTAGCAAAAGGGGAAAGGGAGTGCAGTATAACTAATGATTTCATATATTTTTTTTAAAGATGTGTTTGTTGAATGTGTGTCAATCTGCATGTGAGTGCAATTGCTGGTGAAGGCCAGAAGATGGCGCTGAAGCTCCTGGAGCTGGAATTACAGGTGGTTGTGTGCCTGCACACTTGTCAGTGAAGGCTTCATATCAATTTCTTAGTGGGTGAAACTCACAGTAATGATTTGATAAACTGTATTTTTAAAACTGACTATTGCTTGTAACAAAAAATTAGTCGAATTTACTCTTGAATCAGATCTATTATTTGATTCAAATATTTTTATAAATTTAGAAGTGTGGCATTATAGTATCAGCTAAAATGATTTTCTGGCTTTTAGAACAGCAGTTTGGTGGAGCCATGCCAACAGCAGTAGTCTAAGACTGTGAACAGGGTGTATCTGTCCAGGCATAAGCCACAACTCTGTGTTTCAGGGTAGTTTTTGAATCACAAACTTTGTAACTTAGGAAAAAGCTTCAAAAAATATATTGAACCAACAACTTTGTAACTACAAAAACTTCATTGACACTCTTAATGGTGAATAAATTCAGCCAGGCATAAATCCGAGTCTCCCAGTTACAGAATATGGTTGAGTTTATCACTTTGTCCCTTGCCATGGCTTCTCCAGAGCACAGCATGGATTCTTCTTTTCCTGTCCCCAACCAACAGTTTTTCTAGGTAATCGAATGATATGCACAGATATTTAGATTTTCAATGACTTTTTTCTGTTTGTCTTTTTCTTTATTACGCTTATTTGTTCATTCATCTATTATCTAACATATAATGTATTTATTTCTTGAGAAACTCTCCAAATTGTTGGTGAAAATTCTCAGCTCAGGAAATATAAGTTGCATTTTATGGGTTTCTAGAGGATTTTGTGACCCTAAATTCTAAGAATTAGGGGATGGAGAGGTGGCTCTTGCAAAGGATCAGAATTTGGTTTCCAGCACCCACACTAGGAAGTTCGTAACTGCCTATAACTCCAAATTAAGGAGGCTCTATGGCCTCTGGCCTCCTCTAGAGTCTGCACATGGACGGACACACACACACACAATTAGAAAAAATAAAATTATTTAAAGAAATATTTTCACTTGTGCATATTAAGTGAGGGGTTCTCTGGGACCTCCCTATAGGCTGGGTTTGATCGGTGCTAGGAGGACACAGGCTACCTGATATCCAGTGAGGAGAGTGCTGTTGCCTCAGGGTCCCAGAGAGTATCTGGCTCTCCGCTCTAATGATTAAGGATGGCAGGTCCTGAATACACATCTGGTGTGATGACCTATGATGGTATAATGATTCCATGGATTAGATGAAAAGAGCCATTATTTGAATTAATTTCTTTGTTATTTGATGGTGTAGCCAACACATGGCATCCCCAGCTGCTCGGCAAAGTCTCCTTTTCTTGGAAGAATCAACCTTTTATAACTCCACTTCCCACACTTGTCCTAGAAAACTTGGACAGAGATGAGCGAGTAGCCACTGGACCCTAAGGAGTCATGGCTCCAGGTTGATCTGTAAACCATTGCACCTCCACAGAGCTCAGTTACAGCACGCCTAACAGCAACAATGGATGCTCCTTAGAAACGCGTGCCTTCCTGCGGCTTTCGTACTCAGGGAACGACTGTGCTCACAGCGGAAGAACTGATCAACAAATTCAGGCTGCGGAAACTTCCTGAGGGAGATGGGAAGAGCTCCTCTTCACAACCGCCTCCTCTGCCTCCTCATCCTTTTTCTGTTTCTCTTCCTGTCCCCCTCTCTCTTCCCCTTTTCCTTCTTCCCCTTTCCTGCCTTTTCTTTCCCTTCTTCTTCTTTTCCACTTCTTCCTCCTTCCCCCCTCTGTCTGTGCCAAACTAAGGTGATTCAAATAGACATTGAAATTACTGGACGTTCTTTTTCAGCCAAAACACAGCTCCTGCCCTCTCTGTCTCCTGTCAGTTTACATTTAATTCGTTGAGAACACATAACAGATACAGTGACTGTCATCAGCTCCAGAGCATCCACCAGAAACCTCTTGTCAGGCAACCTCAGAAACCTGGGTCACGCAGAGCCACCCCAGGTAGATGGTGCTGTAAACAGGTGGAAGGCCAAGAATGAAACCGGCATATGGTGGGTGAGAAAGTAGTCAAACCCGACAGAGTGGTGCCCACCTGTAATGTCAACACAGGGGAGGCGGAGGCAGAGGAATTGCAGTGAGTTTGGCCTGGCCTCCATAATGAATTCTAGCCCAACTGGGACAAAAAGTGAATGCAATCAAAACAGATCTGATGAAGTTAGAGCAGGTATTAAAGTCGCTGGCAGATCTGCCTCAACCAGAAATCATAGGCCACACTCTGCTAATTCAGACACTGGCCTTGGCGTGGAGAAAAGGCACAGCTGAAAATGAAGGAACTGAGACTGTATTTTGAGCAGCTTACCTGTTATTTTTTGCTGATTTATCCTCAAGGGAAAAGAGAGAGAGAGAGAGAGAGAGAGAGAGAGAGAGAGAGAGAGAGAGAGAGAGAGAGAGAGACTCTTTGAACAATACAGTGTCAAAGTAGAATAATAAATCCATCAGTTAGGTCACCAGTTCACAGGACTGCACTGAAGGAAAGGAAGAGTGGGTCAGCAGATGGGGTGGACCATAGAGCGGTCCCCGTACATCTCTGGTCCTTTGGTTTATATTTTTTGGCATGAGACTAGCCAATGAAGACTGTTAGCTTGGTTGGACAAAATAAGGTATGACTTCAAGGAACATGCAGCTATGGGTTTTTCCTGTGGCTGCCAATCACACAGAAAGAAAGCAATTGGACAGTGGGCAGGCAGCAGCACGGCTCACCTCACGGTCGGGAGCAACTTGAGAAGTTCTAAAGTGCATGAACAAACAAGGATGGTTTTTATACATGGGGAAAGTTCTTGGATATCTAAAATCCCAGAAATCATGAATAGACTTTTTTTTAAAAGCATAGAAAAATAAGGAATTTTTGGTACAGTTGTCACGAAAATTGTTCTGAAGTAGGCAGTCTGGCAGCAGAACAGCACTTGCTAATGATACGTGGTATTTGGTTCCCAGAACCTTGCAAGGGTCTACGTATAATGTTGAGGCTGTTACCTGTCAATCAGTGGAGAAAATGCTGTTAAAACCTGCTGTTGGACCACAAATGACATTTCCTGATGTATCAATCACAGGTTGGGCCCGGAACCATGATGGAGTCCATGTAGGGATGAAGAAATGACAGACGTGGTGGTGGTTTGAATAAAAATGCCGTCCCATGTGCCCATAGGGAGTGGCACTTTAGAACGTGTGGCTTGTTGGAGTAGGTGTGGCCTTATTGGAGGAAGTACGTCACCAGGGGCAGGTTTTGCAGTCTCAGATGCTCAAGCCAAGCCTAGTGGCTGACTGTCTCTTCCTGATGCCTTCAGATCCTGTTATGATGATAATGGACTAAACCTCTGAGCTGTAAGCCAACCCCAATTAAATGTTTTCCTTTAAAAGAATCGCCACGGTCACTGTGTCTCTTCACAGCAATAAAACCCTAAGTAAGACACACAACCATACAGAGAGAGTCTGGGATCAGGCAGGCTGTACGTACTCTGATGGAGGGCAGCAAATTCTCCCAAGGAATCCAGAACCTCTGTGGGTTTATTATGAACAGCTCAGGGAGGATGGCAAGCCAGTTTGGTAGGAGGTCTTCGTAGGGAAGCAGTCTGGAGGAAGCTGTTGCTCATGCTGTCTATAAACCCGTCAACATTCACACATGGATGAGAGGAAAGCTTGGCTAGTTCCCTAAGCCTGACCCAGGGGAGGCTTTGTCAATTCCCATGAGGCACTGGGTCCTTATCAATAACACGAACTCATTCAGGATTTCCTCTGCTTCCCATCACCCACTACCTCAGGACATCACACTCGTCTGGCTACTTTCCATTTGCTGGACCTTCAGCCACTTGCAGCAGAAACATAGAAATCAGAAGTTTTGACACATCAAAGAAAAGCCACACCTCCGAATTCCACAGGAAAAGGTGTGCAGTGAGTGCCAAACCTATTCAGCAATTAATAAGGATGAAGTCATCCAAGCCTGTACGCTTCAGTAACCTTTCCTCCAACTCCAGCAAGGCTAATCTTCCTTTGCAGATAAAGGAATTGAACAGAGAAATTGCAAAACTGAAAAACAGCAATATCTTTCTTTTTCCTCAAAAAGCTGGAGTTAAGTCAGCAAGGAGCAAGGAGCAGAGAGGTACCTGTCTAGCCGTAGCCCAACAGAGACCGAATGGAAGTGAACCTCAAACGCCAATACATTTTTAAGTACTCTTGACGCCTCCTGTAAGTGGAGTGTAAGCTATCAGGATTTATCAGCTAAAATACATTAAAAATAATTGTTTGCATTCTGCACAAGCTTATGAAAATTAAACTTAAAACAACCTCAAAATGGAGAGACTAAGCGACCACAGGTGCCCATCTCCTCCTGGTATCCCTACAACGTAAGCTAGGCCTCTAGGAAAACTGAGGAAGACAGAGGACCAGGACACTTATGGCAAAATATGGTCTTCTAGGCGTGACAGGGAAGTGGCTCCAGTGAAATCTCAGCAATACGGTTTCCTAAACAAGACCTTGCATAATGACAACAGTCAACGTGCCAGTGTGGATGGGGGATTCACAGAGTTCCATCCTTAAATGAAGAGCTACAGAGAGAGGATGAATTAGTTTTGTCTAGGGACAAGCTGATAGGTATACAATTCCAAGTAGTCAGCTCTAGGCACATGAACATGTGAATGATGGTAAGTTGTATACACACATGAGAGAGAGAGAGAGAGAGAGAGAGAGAGAGAGAGAGAGAGAGAGAGAGAGAGAACAAAACTTTAAAAAGAAGAGGTCATAAATATGAGAGAGAGTGGGGATATGGGAGGAATTGGAGAGGGAGGAAGGATGGAAATGACATAATACAGCACTCAGGTATAAAATTTTCAAAACAATTTATATAATAAACCAGGACAGGACACTGTAAGTTAGCTTGACTGGTGTGTTCTAGGTGTATCTGGTACTTCTGCTGTTACCATGTTTAGTGTTGATGAAGAGGCAGAGGCCAGATGGTGTCCAAGTGGAATAAACTGACCTGAGCATGAAACCTGCACCTCCTTGTTGCATGCTTAAACCTCAATATTTTTATCTGTGAAATTAGGTAAAAGTTCCTGTCTCCTAAAGAAATGCTTTAAAGACATTGCCATTATTACTTTAATAAACATTCGTATTTTGTCTCTTCCTTTGTAGGTGATGTTAAAAAGCTATTGAGGGAGCTAGAAGTTATGAATTCTGTGATTGCTCAACTCTCCCCAGAAGGTAACTTTGCATTCTACATTTATTTCCAAAATGAAACTGATTTCTTTTTACATTTTATTAAAGTACACATCAAAAAGAACTTAAGACTCATCAGCTGTGGATTGTCATTATAATCTTACAAACCACAGATCGGTTTTCACTGAAAGTGTGATGTGAGCAAGATTTGTGGAGCTTTGTTTTCCAAAGCTCCCCTGCTCCTGTGTATGTGCTGTGTGTGTGTGTGTGTGTGTGTGTGTGCATGCGTGCGTGCCTGTGTATGTTACTAAAATTGAGTCCAGGGATTTGCTTATGTCCAGACAGTACTTCACCTTGCACTACATCTCACAGCACTGGAACACTAGAACCTCCTGCCCTTGCCTGCCAAAAGATCACAAGTGTGTGTCATCATTATGCACACACCCCTCAGAGCCGATTGTAAAGATGAGCTTCTGCAAGTAGCTAACAGGTTGTCTCGTTTATTTGTGATGTATAGAAGAAGTGGTCATCCACGAGTTTGCTAGTCTTTGCCTCGCGAACATGTCTGTAGAGTACACAGGGAAAGTGCAGATATTTGAGCATGGCGGAATGGAACCACTCATCAGACTGCTGAGCAGCTCAGACCCGGATGTGAAGAAGAACTCGATTGAGTGCATCTACAACTTAGTACAGGTAAGGCTGCCTTCTAAACAGCGTTTCGATGGTCCTACAGCTAAACGCTAAATGCAGGAGGCCCTGAGTTTTAGCCTCAAAACCATTAAAAAATAATGTTTGGGCAAAAGTCAACTGTAAGGAATGGGGCTGGAGAGATGGATTGGAGGTTAAGAGCACTGGCTTCTCTTCCAGCGGACCCAGGACCGGCTCCCAGCAGCCACATGGTGACTCACAACTATCTGCAGCTCCAGTTCTAGGAGATCAGTTGTCCTCTTGTGGTCTCCGTGGGCACCGTGTGCACGTGCTACACAGACGTGTAGGCAGACAGCCTTACGCATAGAGTAACTTCAGAAAACCATTATGGAATTTATCATCTCCTTTAAAAAGGAAAAGATTTTAAAAACTCACCAGTTGTGCAGGGTTGTCCTCAACACACAGTATTAATCACACAGGAAAAAAAAATAACGGAAACTTCAAGTAGATGTCTTTCAATTTTTATAAGTAATTATAAAAGGAATTATAATTTCCTTTTTATAAGTAATTATCTACACAAGAAAAGAAACTTATTTTGGTTTTAAAAGAACAGAACGGCATGTATATTAAGGTGGGATTGTCTGAATCCACTGGGCTTGCTTTGAAATGGGAAATGTACAATTCATGTCAACTCTGGGAAGGGACAGCACAACAAACCACAGGTCTCACCCCAAATGAAATGAGAAAGCTGATTCTAAAGCCAAACTTGAGTAACTAACCTTGGCCTGGAAAATAGGGAGCCCCATGTCCCCAGGGAGAAGCAGGTTCATGAGGTTTTACAGGAAGCAGAATAAAGAAAATCACAAACCAAGGCACGTTTTAAACACACTGGCGAGTCCACCATCGATGCAGTAGGGGCCTCAGAGGGTATCTGGGGCTTCTTAACTTTGGGTTGGTAGGAGCTTATAGTATGCTAGAGTAATAAATTCCAAAAGATTTGCATTTATTAGCCTGTTAGTTCTGACACAGGTAAGCAAAGATTGACTGTCCAAGGGGCTGGAACCAACACAAGGTAAGGTAATCAGGCTGTGGACCTGCAATGTTCCAGCCTCTCACGTCACTGATGTCATGACATCAGACTTTGCAGACACAGCTTTCTAGAAATTCTCATTCATGAAAACAAGCCACTGAGGCAGTCCTGTTGAGTTCAGAGAATTAGGTGGCCAGTGGCCAAGGCTTCGGACCATTCACTAGTGAAAACCTGGCGTCTGCATCTTCTCAGGGCAATTGGTTATGCCCAGCAGCAAAGTGCCCTCTCCTCAGGATGCTTTCCTGTATAGTAGAACATAGCTGCATGCCCCTCCCCACTTTGCCATTCCCTGTGTCCTGTCCCCACAACAGGTCAGTGTAGAGCAGTGGGTCTCAACCTTCCTAACACTGCGACCCACAATCCTAAAATTATTTCCACTGCTCCTTCTAACTCTCATCTTGCTACTGTTATGAATCATAATGTAATTATCTGATATGCGGGATATCTGATATACAATATGATAGGGTCTTTTGACCCGTAGAGAGGCGAGACCCGCAGGTTGAGAACCTCTCGTTTAGAGCGCCTTATCAGCTGTCCCTGCTGCCTTTTCCGCTTGGGCTTCATAACAACAACCAAATTTGCCTGGTAAGCTTTGGGTCAGGTGAAATCCTGAGGGGGAAGGAGAGACGACTGAGAGACGGTTTCTAGGCAGCAAGATGGAAAGTGGCTCAAAAAACATTCTCAACCTAAGCGGGTCCTGGCAACACGGCATCCCCATGCTCCTGAAAGAGGCATCCTCAGGAGGCAGTCCAACCGCTTTCTGAAGTCTGTTGTCCCTGATCCCCCTAGCCTCTCCCTCACCATCCCAGCTTACTCCTCTATTGCTGTGATAAAAATAAGCCTCATAAAAGCACTTAAGGGAGAAAGTTTTGTTTCTGGCTCATAATTCAAGAGGATGTACTCCACTGTTGCCGGGAATTAAAGATGCCAGGCGCTTGTAGCTTCAGGTCTCATCACATCCAGTCAGGAAGCAGAGAGCAGTGAGTTCCCAGTGCTCAGCTAACATCCTCCATTTCGTATAGTACATGATCCATGACCCAGGGAGTGGTTTTGCAGACAATCAAAATGTGAGTTCTCACATCAGTTAATGGAATCAAGATAATCCCCGAAGCTAACCTCAGTCCGGAGACCCTCTCCCAGGCGTGCTAACAGGCTTGTCTCTGGGGCGGCTTTCGTATTGTCTGTAGTTGTCCATTGATACTGTTCACCTCGCTCAGCAGACTGAAAACCTTCTACCCATGGATTGTGGGTTTAATCTCATGACCCCTTGCGGTTGTGTTCTACTTTTTCTTTCAACTGGAAACAAGAAGCATTCTCTTTACAGTTCCTCATATCAGAAGCATTGGGGACTAAGGAGGTATTAGGGCTGCTGAAGTTAAATGCCACAAGCTGAATGGCTCAAGACGACAGCCAGTTTCGGGTCGTCCTCCAAACCCTGGGCAGAACTGTTCCTCACTGCCCAGCTTTTTCTGGTAGCCAGCACTCTAGATCTGCCTCTGTTGTCTCCATCCTCATGGGGACACTTCTCCTACTTTATAAGGACACCATTAAAGGACCCACTGAATTCCAGGATGACCCCCATCTTCCCAAATTACACCCGAAGTGACTCTCTCTCCAAATCTGGTCACATTCTGAGCCCCTGGGGGAAATGATTCTACTCATTTTAAAAGCCAGCTATGACTTTTAAGCCTGAAGGAAGCTGAATATTTAAAGGTTAGGTGAAAGAGGAAGAAAGGCTAAGGTGAGACTAACCAGAGGGCACAGAGACAGTATCAAAATTAACAAAATCAGAAATGAAAAGGGAGATATAACAACAGAACCTATACTCAACAAAACTAGAAAATCTGGATGAAATGAACAATTTTCTAAACAGATACCAAATACCAAAGTGAAATGAGTATCAAATAAACAATCTAAACTATCTCATAACCCCTAAAGATGTAGAAGCAGTCATTAAAAGTCTCCCACCCCCCCCCCAAAAAAAAGCCCAGGACCAGATGGATTTAATGCAGAATTCTATCAGACCTTCAAAGAAGACCTAATACCAATACTCTTCAAACTATTCTTCATTGTGGGAAATATTAAAAAAGAATCCCCACCAACTCCCTGTGGCACCAGACCACACTTCCGCTGTCTGCTGGCCTGACAGTGGAGAGCTGCAGAGCTCTCTTCCAGCCTCAGGTCTCCTGCGCACTGGCGAGCTAACTCTCCCTCAGGGTCAGACCACACTCTGGATCCTGCCATCTTGGCAAGGCAACCAGCAGGTTTCCCGCAAGTTTATCTCCCTTCCACACAACGCCCCACACACTCATCCCACAGTCTGCCACCTCTCACCTCAAATACCTGGTAGAAACATGACTCTTAATGCTTATTTAGTTAGCCAATTAGATTTATGTATATTGTAAACACAATGAAAAGATGCCAATAAAGTACTTCCAGAACCAATTAAAAGTGATAAAGCTTTATCCCAATATTTCTAACCTTATGAAAACACACACACACAAAAGTCAGAAGGCATCCTGGTTCTCCGACCTGTGTCCTCTCTCCTGAGACTCTGTGACTCCCCAACTCCTAGCTCCGCCTCCCCTTTCCTGTTCAATCACAGGCCTTCCACTGCCCTAATATGACTGGACATGGAAAATCCTGCAACAATTCCACAAAATAGAAACAGAAGGAACACTACCCGATTCATTCAATGAAGCCACAGTTATGCTGAGTATTCTCCCTTGGAGATGGAATGGTTTTTGTCTAATATGGAACTTTTCACAGTTTACTTTCATAGAGGACTTCATAAGAGTTTTTTTCTACTTCTATCATGTTTAATGTTCCAAATAGATTTTAAAAACTGGTTGAGTGCATATTATTTTAGCTTCAGAAGATATCATATATATTTAAGAGGATTTAGCTATTATAAATTATTTTGATGACTTAAAAATGTCAATAGTGAGTTGTATATTTTAAATAAATCTTAATTAGTTTAATAAAAAAACATAAAAAAAGAAAAAGAAAGAAGGGCTAAGGTGAATGTGGAGGCTTTCCCATCATATGTGTGTGTGTGTGTTTATCCACGTATGCATGTATATGTATGTGTATGTGTGTTACTGTGTGTGTATGTATGCGTGAATGTATGTATGTATGTGTGTATATATGTATGTGTGTGAATGTATGTATGTATGTGTGTATGTATGTATGTGTGTGAATGTATGTATGTGTGAATGTATGTATGTATGTATGTGTGTGTATGTATGTATGTGTGAATGTGTGTATGTATGTATGTGTGTGTATGTACGTATGTGTGAATGTATGTATGTATGTGTGTATGTGTGTTACTGTGTGTGAATGTATGTATGTATGTATGTGTGTGTATGTATGTATATGTGTGTATGTATGTGTGTATGTATGTGTGTGTATGTATGTGTGTGTGTATTGTATATACATGTTTATGTGGGTGTGTATACATCTATGCATGTGAATGTGGAGGCCAGAGATCGATGTCCAGTCTTTTTCAATTGTTCTCTACCTTATGTTTTGGGGCCTCTCACTAACTAGAGCATGATGATGAAGATCAGCTGACTGACCACTAAGTTCCAGGAATCCACCTGCTCTGTCTCCCTGGAGCTAGAACACAGGCAGGCTGCAAGCCTGCCTTCTATACATGGGTTGTGCATGTCCATCTTCTCAGGCTTAAGTGGCAAACACTCAACTGACTGAGGCACGTCCCCAGCTCCCTTCTTCACCCTTTATGCCATTTTAATTACATTTGAGATTTTAAAAAAGTCATGATATAGTAGTCATAAGAGTGTGGGAGTTTTCTCCACTGCTCCATATGACATCCTTGGCCCCATGACTGCTACCAGGACTGGTTCTTCACCTGTAACCAATCCTCAGAGATCATGTGTGTCTTAAGTCAAGGTCAGGAATTTGAGAAAATCCTGCTATAAATTTGCATACACATGAATGCTGCAGCTAGTTTATAAACAACCCACTGAAGATAAAGAACCCACGCCACTATTTATCAAATACTATTTGAAATAGTCTATCAGTGCGAAAGGAATTGTATTATGGATACATTTTAATGTATGATTGTTTATAGAAGTTTGCAGCAATATGAACCCCTCAGGTCATAGATGATGTTGAGTTCCTGTTGACAATGTCTGCATAAATAAATACTGTGTTGCTTTCCATTAAGAGTTTCCTTTTGCCTGTGAGTTATTTTGGAATCTGGAAACAAAGATGGGGAAATTATAACGTAATAATAGATACCCTCCATTCTGGGGATTGTGTTTTGTTGTAAACATGACTGATATTCTCATTTGTATTTCACGGCAGGATTTTCAGTGCCGGACTACACTTCAAGAGCTAAACGCAATCCCTCCGATATTAGAACTTTTGAAGTCAGAGTACCCCATTATCCAGCTGCTGGCTCTCAAAACTTTGGGTGTCGTCACGTGCGATAAGGAGGCTCGGACGATGCTGAAGGAAAATCAAGGGCTGGACCACCTCACCAAGATCCTGGAGACCAAGGTACTCACTGTGTTCTGAGATGTCCTCAGGCCTGGATGCTTTTAATTCCAGTAAGCAGGGTTTACAGGGGCAATTCATTAATTGCTGTGTAAAGTCTTTTAGGCTTCTTAAAGGCCTAGTTACAGAGACCATCTAGAACTAATAGGAAAGAAGCCTTCTAAGATTTTTCTGAAACACATAGAATCAGTCTTTAGATCTCTCTGCCCATCATGATTTTCTGTGGAACGAGGCAAGCAGAGTGATCTACAAATACATCGAGAAGCACTGGGGGTGGATCTGGACAGTTTCCACGGGGTCTGCAAGGACTGCATCTCCCACTTGAAGAGTCTCTGAGAGTCGCACATCTCCGGGCTACAAACACCAATCTAGCAGGATGCTGCAGGCCACGTAGCTGCGTCGACTTAGCTCGGATCCAGGCTGAAAGAGGCCCAGGCTTAATTCCAGAGCCAAATGTTGATGTGAAGATTTCAGATCCACTGCCTGCCTCTACTCCAATACATTATATTACACAAACCCCATTTGGCTCCTTCTAGAAAGTAAAGAAAGCAAGACTCTCTAAGAGATTACAGGCTCCTTGAATGCTAGTTTAATATTAAGCTTTAGATTAACCAATCATTAGATTTTTTTTTTCTCCTAAAATAATTACAGACTTCAGAGATCATACAAAGCTGAGAAAACAAAGCATAGTTTCAAAAGCTGTCCTGACCCAAGTCTGTCCCGGTGCCATATTCATCTACGTGTGATTCCATGACACCCTGTTACCTTGTATACCAGCTCTGTGTTGAGATGTTACATTTATGGTGTAGAACTGTAACAGTACTATAGGCTATGTACACTGTTAGAACTATATAGAACTCTAACAATACTATTATTTTGTCCTATCAAAATTCGTCCTATGATTCCAAATGGAAGATGTAAATCAGGGAGGTTTCTCTGTCCAGGGACCCACAGGTATAAAGGGATTAACCACAGAATAAATGTAGCTTTGTCTGATCGTGTCACAGTTCTATCTCCTGTCTTCATGGAATTTAAAAAAGAAAAAGCATAAAGAGATCTACTCTGTATGGTAGGTACAGGTATTTTATATATGTGATTTTATTATCTTCTCATTTCTTTCAAACTATGAAAAACTATAAAATAACAATAATTACATCATTATACATGATAGCTATATAATACATAACTATATATTAGATATATCTATTTATATTTGTATTATTCTGTAAAATATACATCATATAATTATCTCATATGTTTATATCATTGTATATATCAGATATATTATATATACCATATGTAATTATTGCATCATTAATCTCATTTAACAGATTGAAAAAATGAGACTGACAGGTTAAATACCTCTCTGTAGTCACAGACGGTGCAACTATACACAGAAAGGGAAAAAATAGAGTATTTTTCAGACTAATATGGATATTTTATTTGGAAAAAATTTAAATTATACTAAAGTACACAGAATGAAATATAAAAGTTCCTCTCCCATCCCCATCTAGGCTGGGGCACAGGCTCAAAGGGTTGTGTGTTATGTTTCCTATGCGCTGAAACTCCTCATCAGGGTAATGAGGCCAACACAGAAGAAGGCTACAAAATCCTAACAGACTTGAAAGCAGACTTGAAAGACAGAAAGTCCAAAGAGGGCAGGAAAATCTGCTGGAACTGTTAAGTAGATTTCTCAAGGTCAAAGAATAGGTCAATTCATTAAAACATTTGTTTCTTTATTCTAGTAATGAGCGTTCATAAAGCAATATAAATATACCTCAAGTTACAATGCTTTCTCGGTGTATGTGCATTTACTGGTTTTGTGTGTCTCTCTGTGTACGTGTGCATATGGTGTCAGTGAGCACACGTATGTGGAAGCCAGTGGTCAACATCAGCTTTCTTCCTCAATTGCTTCCCCCTTTATTTCCCGAGATAGTGTGTCTCACTGAACCTGGAGCTGACAAATTCAGCTAGACTGGCAGGCCAGCAAGCCCCAGGCATCCTCCTGTCTCAGCATCCCGAGTGCAGGGATCACACACATGTGTGTGCTTAGGCCCACAGGCTTGCCTGGACAGCACTTAATGGCCTGAGTGAGTTCCCTAGACTCTTACAGTATATTCTTAATGCATGAATTGCAAAGAATTAAATTATCAAAACTTGTGTCAAATCTATTCTTGGAAGAAGTGCAAGACAGTGTTAAGGGACACTAAGATGGAAAGCTCTCCCAAGCCTGTGGGTCATAGCATGATTTTGATATGAACGTTTTACCAGTCCTATGAGTTGTTGACTTGGTTGTAGTTAGGCATGGAATTATTTGTTTTCAATCTTCCTGGGCTACTGTTTTTGTTTTGGCCCCCTCCCCTTATTTCTCACTTCTGTCTTCTGTATAGAGACAGAATCTCTCTATAATGCTGACTAGCCTGACTTGCTAACTATGTAGACCAGCCTGGCCTCTAATTCACAGAGATCCGCCTGCCTCTGCTTCCTGCACACTGGCATAAAAGGGGTGAAGACCAAGCCCTGTCTTCATTATTCTTAATGTTAAAATTAAGTTATATTCTTAAAAGCATCCACCTAAGCAACCAGCATCTGATGGATCCTGTGTCCATCAGAAAACACACCACACCTTGCCCTAGAATGAGCGCAAAGTTAACAAGTGACATTTATTCTTCTTAGCTTCAGAAACTTAGATCCTATCATGTAAAAGTAATGAAAATGAAATACTAAATTATAATTAACCATCTCGAGTTGTATGATAAGAGGACAAGGGAGTACAAAAGAAAGTTTTATGTTTAGATGCACATTTACAAACAGACATGTGCATAAGCATCCCTACCTAAATGAAGAAAAAAACAGTAGGCAATTCCAGCTTTCACAGCTCTAAGCTGTGACAGAGTCTGCCCGACTGACATCCGTCACTACCTCCTTTTATTAGTCCAGCTTCCTTCTGCCCTCCTCGATCAGAGAGAGCAAGAGCCTCCCCTGATCAGGCTCGTGGCTCATCTTCATTGATGAAGACTAGGATGGACTGAACCATTGTTAGTTTGCTTGCCTATTTGGTTTTGGTTTGGGTGTGTGTGTGGTGTGTGTGTGTGTGTGTGTTATGTGTGTGTGTGTCTGTGTGTGTGTGTCTGTGTGTGTGTGTGTGTCTGTGTGTCTGTGTCTGTGTGTGTCTGTGTCTGTGTGTCTGTGTGTGTGTCTGTGACTGTGTGTCTGCCTATATGTCTATGTATGTGTTGAGACAGGGTCTCACTGTGTAGCCTCAGCTGGCCTGGCCTGGAACTTGCATCAATCATTTATTTCGTCCTCCCAATTGCTGAGATTACAGCATACACCACCACATTTGACTATTCATTATACATTTTGAACAGACTGGGTAATTATTCTTTCCAGTGGCTTTAATCACAAGTATGGTAATACCAAGAGACACACTAAGAGACCTCGTATTTTCTAGACCTCCTTCCCTTTGATTGACAGCCCAACTTCCCCATCTATAGCAACTGTTTTCTTTGACTATTGCTTTAGGGCATGGGGAGCCCAAGTTGTCATGAGGCAGCCTTAACTTCTAATTCATTAGAATCATTTGTTGTATGTCCTGGTGGAAATATTCCTTCCTTTGGAAATAAAATCTGTGGGCCAGGAAAGCATAAGTTACAGGCACAAGAAGCAAAAGCTTCACCAGAGAGCCATTAAGAGTGATGACAAGAGGGTCCACTCCCAATACTCAATACCCATACCTTGCTTCTAGGACCTGTGAATCCAAGCTAAGGGAGAAATAGCACTGTATATCAGACACTGATTCAAAGCATATTCAGCCTTATGTAGGACATTGATGCAGCCCTGCAAAGTATGGAAGTGATGTAACAGTCTTCCAAAGGCCATCCCAGAATTCTATCACTGCCCTTGCTTGAGGGTGGTAGCAAAAATAGTAGGACTGGGGTATTCCGTGAGCACTGGCCCCTGCTGCACTTTTCTAAAGTGAAGTCCTTGGTCAGAAGCAGTGTGGTGGAATACAGTGTGGATGGTCTCTGCTGCACCTCTCATTTTCAGTGTAAGAGAGGCTATAGGTTCGCACTACTTTGGAAACCCATGTGACTCTTCCATCAAGAAGGCCATGCTCCATTGCTCTTTCCCCATCACTTTCAAGATCTTAGAGAACATATTTACCTTCAGCTTCTGTCCTATTCCCAAAACTACCTTCTCGAACTTCAGGTTATAGCTCAGGGGTAGAGTGTGTGCCTAGCGTGGGCAAGGCCCTGGCTTTACATTGAGTACTGTCTAAAACTACTATACTTTTTCCTGGGGCTTTTATATTTGTATTTAATGGAAGATAATATAAGCAATTTCAATTCATTGTAATTACTGTTTTCTTCATTGTTTTATCGATAAAACATTTTGAAGTAAGAGAAATAAGAAAGGATGATGCAAATGGCGTGGGATGCATCATTAATAAGGATTTCCACTTCCTTGGGCTCTGTCAACATAAAATTAAGCACACCATGTTCTGATCCTTTAGCACAACTGTGGTTTTTGAATGAGAAATGTCCCCCATAGGCTCATGTGTTTAAACACTTGGTCCCCAGATGATGTTGCTGTTTGGCAAGGTGATGGAAGCTTCAGGAGTGGAACCTCGAGGGAGAAAACACATCACTGGGGGTCAGGCTTTGAGGGCTTATAGCCTTGCCCCATTTCCTGTTCTCACTCTGACTCCTGACCACCCCTGCAATGTGAGTGGCCAGCCTTTTATGTTCCAGGCCATGATGAACTGGAACTGCAATCTGGAGTAAAGCCTTTTTGGTCAAGTATTTTGTCATAGCAGCTTGTGAAGCAACTGAAAGGACAATAATTTTCAAGCTGCGTTTGTTTTTTATGATTAGGAATTGAATGACCTTCATGTAGAAGCACTCGCAGTGATAGCCAACTGCCTGGAGGATATGGACACGATGGTGCTGATGCAGCAGACAGGGAGCCTCAAAAAAGTCCTGTCATTTGCAGAGAACTCCACAATTCCTGACATTCAGAAGAACGCAGCCAAAGCTATTACCAAAGCAGCTTATGACCGTATGTATCCCTTTAACATAACCTCGGCATACATCTTCCCTTTGCATTCTTGATGTTCATCAATATTTATAAACACTAGAGCATCTCCCTGCTTTAAAGATACCTCTCAGAGAAAAGCAGGACCCAAACATCTCACCACCAACAAGTTAAAATACAGATTGATTTGTCAGGGGTAGGGTGTTACAAACTTAACACCACTTAATTATAACCTCATCTTTGAAAAGCAGTTCATTATGAATTTAAGCTTTAAGCTTTTATTTCTCCCCAAATCGAAATACCACAGAATGCACGTGGTATTTGAGATTCTGAGAGCGTGGTTTTGAGAGATCACGCTCAGAATGACATCCAAAGACTGTCAAGTGTCAGCTGGAATTTAGCAGTGCCACATCATTCAGTCACAGAAAACAATATGCTTGTTCTATGTACATAATACAGTTTCCATTTCTGCGACAAGCTGTGTTGTTACAAGTCTGTAAAACAAGAGTGATTAATTACATCCCAATCACTGAAGATGCAATGATAGCTTTAATATATGGGGAGTTTTGTTAATAAAAGATGGGGACTTATTTTCCTCCTTCTCCGTCACTACTCTTAGAAATGCGACAGCAGCTTTAAGTGTTTCTATGATTTACATTCTAAACACATATACTCACATCTGAATGTATGTCTGTGTATATGTTGTGGAGAACATTTTTTTTCAGCCCATACTGGATTTCCTAAAGGCTCAACTCTAATGTAGCAAAGAGAAGTTCACTGTGTAACATAGAGTTAGTATAGTGGGGCTTCATGACTTACACTGTCCACACCAAATCGAAAGACAGGCTGTAAAATTTGGAATTCGTTAATATCGGAAATGTTTGCAAGGGGCTACTGTAAAGAAACTGCCGAAACAGCCTATCCTTTATGGGAAAGATTTTTATTGCGAATAAGAGAGAGAGAGAGAGAGAGAGAGAGAGAGAGAGAGAGAGAGAGAACACCCAGAAGCATCTGGAGAGTCCAGAGCAGAGAGAAAGGAGCACAGGAGCACGTACATGGCCAGGGCTGTCTGTGAGAGGCAAGAGAACGAGAGAGAACAGCAGAGACTGACAGACAAGGAGAAAGCAAGAGAGAATAAGAGAGAATGTGATCACGGTGAGCTCAGCTAGCAGGTGAGGGGAGGCAGGCGGAAGAGGGAAGGATGGGATATCGGCATGGAGGGTTTGAAATGTGTAAGGACTTCTGAGTAGGAACACAGGAGCCTGGAGGTCAGCATAGGCTTTGATGTGAAACCACAGGTACAAATCTATGGGATCACATGTCCCTTCTGCCAGAGGCAAGGCAAATGACTCCTGGTTGGAGTGGGGGGAGGGTGGGCAGTAAATGAGATAGGGGGAAGAAAACCTGTTTCACCAGTTTCTCAGGGATGCTGGCTTTTATCTAATCACCAGAAATCCTCTACAGTCCATCTCAAGCTTATGTCTGTATATGTGGGTTGCTTGAGTCCTAACAGGTAAATACTGGCTTATCCCAGTTCTAACCATCAGAGCGTAGATGTTATCACACTGGGCCAGTTCTGTTTTCTCTCTATTCCACAATTCTTGGTGAATTGAGACCCGATTACACCAAAAGAGGTGTAATAGGTCACCACAAACACTGTCATGCCCCGCATGCTTCGCATATCCCTCTCCGAGGTTTGGTATGGCTGGGTGTTTCTAAGTTTGTTCATCTCCTGTTAGTGTAGTGATTGTATACATTTCATGGCGATTGTATACAGTGAGGGAGGACACAGTTGCTCTGAGGTATGGTTGAAGGGAAGGTTTTTAATGTAGGTACAAGGGAGAGTATAGCCAGAGACATCTAGCAGGGAAAGAAAGTAGCATACTGAACAATGTAGCCAGCAGAGTGGTCTTGGCCATGAAAGGAGAGATGGAGAGAAAGAGAGAGAGAGAGAGAAAGAGAGAGAGAGAGAGAGAGAGAGAGAGCCAGGAGAGCACATGGTTATGTAGGAGTGAGACTCTGGAGGAAGAGAATCCTATGAGCTCCAGAAGCTTAGGGTAGAGAGCAGGGTGAGAAGAGACAGGACGATGCAAGGACTCTGTAAGAAGTCTTGGTGGTGCAGGGAGCCTGGAGGCCAGCATGCGCTTTGGTGTGTTAATGGGCACCAGGGGTAGCCATTTGGCCCACATTTCTCTTGGACAATGATCAGTCATGTGACAGAGAATGGGTGGGCCTCCAGTCAGAGCCCCTGGAGGACTAGGTTCAGGACTAGTTTTGATACTGTTACCCTGGTGACCTGCTTCTGTGCCCGTGAGGGAACAGCAGTCTCTACAAACCTGTCCATTCATCCATCTATTTATGATTTTCTTTCCATAAACTGAGACTCACAAAGATGTGTCAACCGTGCTTGTAGAAACACAGGATTACTCAGGAAGAAGACCACTCCATGAAGGGTGGACGAGTGTTAGGTTCCAATGAGAACTTAAAAACCAGATGTGGAATCAATCGTGGAAATTTCCTGGGTAAAGAAGATCTGGACAGGATGTTCACTGGAAGGAAAGACATGTGAAGGCTCGAGGAATACAGAAGGTTCCAGATCTGGAAATTCGCAGAATGCTTGGTGAATGGAATGCAACAGAGCACTGAGCATGTTGGTTGAGGCTAGAGAAGCAGTGAGGAATCATTATAAGCCATGATTGTTGGCATTTAGTCTAGGTTCCGCCCCACAGTTACCTGGCAACAACCAGGTGTGCCTGACTCACTATAAAAGAGGCTGCTTGTCTCCTCTCTCTTTTGTTCGCTTGCTCTTGCTCTGTCCTCTTGCTCCTTACCCCCCTCTCTCCCCATTCCCCTCCCCCCTCTTTCCACATGCTCATGGCCAGCTCTTCTCTCCTCTCTCTCTGTCTCTCTCTCTCTGTCTCTCTCTCTCTGTCTCTCTGTCTCTCTCTCTCTGTGTGTGTGTGTGTGTGTGTGTGTGTGTGTGTGTGTTCTCCTTCAACTCTGCTCCCCATGCCCTGAATATACAATTCTATACCATACGGTCATGTAACTGGTCCCTAATAGGGAAAGGATGCCTCAGCATGGGCCCACAGAGGCATGCCCTTCCCCCACACCTGATTACACACCCACCAAACATATTCCTTCTCTCTTTATTTTTATAAAACACAACAGCAATATTTAGCATCAAGGAATAGGCACTTAAGAGAGAGTGAAGAGGGAACATTGTGCTTTTCTGTAAAGAAGAGCACTCTTGCTATAAGGTTGAAAGAGTGAAGCACATATCACCCAACACTGAGGACCAAGATGAGGTTGCTATGGTGAGGTATGAAGCTTACCTGGGAGAATTTGGGAGTGTAGCTGAGAGGTAGAATGCTGACTTAGCATGCATGAGGGCCAGCAAAACACACACACATGCTCCCGTACACACATACACACGCAGAGGCACACACATGCATGCACTCACACACACAGACACACATGCATATATGCTTGCACACATACCCAGACACACAGATACATGTACACACACAGATACACACACACATATACACACATGCGTGCACATGCACACATGCACAGGAATACATCCAGAAAGTAAATTGACAAAAAGACAAATAACATGTTTCCTCACATGTAAAAGCTGTGGCAATTACCCCACAGGAGTAGAGACCAGAATAATGTTACCAGAGTCTGGAATAAGTCTGGGAGAGGAAAGTAAAGAGGGGAGGGTTAATAGAGAAAACCCTTCTAATGTTCTACAGCACAGCTGGATAAAATGCTTGACAATAATCATTTCAAAGCAGTCTCTAGAGAACACTTTGAGTGTTCCAAACTCAATGATAGATACCTGAGGTGATGGATTTCAGTTAACCTGACTAGTTTACTATACACTGTATATATGTACTGAAACACCACATGGGACTCCTTGTATAATTACTATATAATTGCTGTATGCCAATTAAAAATAAAATATACCTCAAAGATCATATTCCATCCTCCTACTTTGACAAATATGTATGCATAAACTTAAATCATTAAAAGTCTTAGGACTTGGTGAGGGATCATTGGGTAGCGTGACTACTGTACAAGAATGAGGGCCCGAGTTTAGACCCCCAACTCACACATAGGTTACATACACCTGCAGTCTCAACACAGGAAGGCAGAGATCATGAGACCTGCTAGCCGACCAGTCTAGTCAATGGATGAGCTCCAGGCTCAGTGAGAGACCCAGTCTCAAAACTTAGCAATAAAGAAAGGTATCCACTGTTGACCTCTGGCTTCCATAAATATAGGTGCAGGCATGTTCCTTCCCTGTATATGCACACACATGCATACACCCCAAATGCACATTTACACAAGTCTTGTGTATGATTTTTAACATGATTTGAAGTTGGTTATAGAGAGAGTAGACAGGCAGGCAAGCAGACAGACAGACAGGCAGGCAGGCACACGCGCGCGCGCACACACACACACACACACACCATACATGGTGCCATCCATAGCACAGATGCAGTGAGCATAAGCTCAAGGTGCTATGCAAGTAGAAGCCCCAGCCTGCCTTGGCCCGCAGAGAGGCTCTGTAAGCCCTTGTGGAATGGTGACAAGGGCTTAGGTGGGCAGGAAGTGATACCCAGGATGAGGTCAGGTGTCTGATTTTTTTACAACTGAGAATAATACAATGCAACACCAAGAAATGGGAGCCCAGAAGAGGTGTGAATTTTATTTGAAGAAAGGGAAACGAGTTTCCTCTTTAAAATTCTGATTAAAATATTAGCAGTATGAGATTCACCATTGCAGCCATTGCTAGGCGCACAGTTCAGTGACATTAAACATGTTTAACATTTTCTGGCCCTTCCCATCTGCAGAGCATCACCCAGAATGACACAAAAGGTGACTCTGCTCATTGTCCCTACACTGTCCTTACAGATCTGGCTGCTGTGGCCTCTTTGTGCCCTTAGGATCACCCAGCATGCTACCCTCATAATGTCTGTTCATATAATAGCATGTGTCAAGATTTCCTTGTTCTTAAGGCTGAATAATACTTTTGTTTACACCACATTTTGATCTTCCATTCAGCCACTGATGGACAGTTGAGCTGCGTTTTCCCTTTTAGCTACTGTGAATGGAGCCTCTATTGAGCGAGGATAAACGAATATTTCTTTGACTCTCTGCTTTCACTTCTTGTGGTGTGTACCAGGGAGGCTTGCTAACTCGTATGCTAATTCTATTTTTAATGCTTTGAGGAACTTCCGTGCTCTTCACTCTAACAGCTGCACTGTTTCTTCATCCCCAGGGACCATGTTCAGGGTTACCGTCTCTCCACATGCTGGCCAACATTTGTTACTTTGCTTGGTGATAGTAACTATCCTACTAGGCGCATGATGGCATCTCATTGTTGTTTTTCTTTATATTTCCCTAGTGATTAGCAATGTTAACAGACTTCTTTACCTGCTTATTAACCACATGTAAATCATTATCAGAGAAATGTCTCAGTCTTTTATGTATGCAAATGCACGTGCATGCATGTGTGTGGAGGCTGGGGAACAACCTCGGGTATCCTTCCTCTGGCACTATGCACCTTCAGCTGCTGCTGCTGCTGCTGCTGCTGCTGCTGCTGCTGTTAGGCAAGATCTCTCACTGGCCTGGAACCTACCAAGTTGCCTAGGCTGACTGACTAGCTAGTTCCGTGCCTCCCTCTTCCGGGTTCTGGGGCTATCGGCGTGAGTCAACACTGCTCCGTTTATTTAAACGTGCGTTCTGAGGATCAAACTCAGGTCTTTGTGCTTAGCACTTTTACTGAATGAATTCTCTTCTGGGATCCATTTTTCACTTTCTACTTTGAAACAAGGCCTCACTAAGTGCCCAGACTGAACTTGAACTCACCCCATAGACCAGGCCTTAAACCTGTGGTCTTTTTTCCCCCTCAGCCTCCCAAGTGGGTGGGGTTTCAGGCCCAGCTTTGACATAGAGTTGTAGGAATTCTTCATGTATCTTGGATACCAGCCCCTCATCTGTGATTAGCTGGTACCTTTCCCCATTTTGCGGTTGCCTTTTTACTGTTGATTGTGGGTTTTGATGCATGTATATTTTTCATTTTTATACAGCCACATTCATCTATTTTCAGCTTCATGGCTAAGTGGTTTTTACCAAATCCACTGAAATGAAGGTTTTTTCCTATTCAAGAGTTTCATGCTGTAAGCACTTGCTGTTTGGCTTCTGGCCTGCTTTGAGCTAATTTTTGCAATTAATGTAAGGATGTTTCCAACTTCTCACTTCTGTATGCATATAGACAGTGTTCCTACCACCATTCCTTGGAATCCATTCTCCCCCTTTATAACACAATGTTATATTCAGACACACAGTCTTTGAGTTCTTTGTGGCACTTAATGTTTTCTGGTTCTACTTCCTTATGTCAGTTCTAAAATAGCTACATTTCAGCTTCAAGTCGTGTCTCCTCAGACTTAATTTTAGGATCTAATGACTAAATCCGTGTTGACTCTGTCTCTGCTTTGTATCATTGCCTGAACCAGGACTTCCCTGCAGTCCAGACTCTCCTGCTGTGTCACCTCTCAGGCCACCCTGTGATCATTCTCTTACCTCTTCAGCATGCTCTTGTCCTGAAGACCCCTCCTCCCTTGAAGTGTGTAAATTAGTAGAGTGAAGATCATCTTTTAAAAGACACTGACATTTTCTGTAATATGAAGATAGTCTGGTTTGGGGTGGTTTTAACTTTCTGTCTCAAGAAGCTATCATTTAGTCAATCTCTTACCACATGGATTCATGGATCTGACCTCAAGAAAGTGTGCTACAGGGATCCAGGCCCCCTTCTGAGCCAGGACAAGAGCTCAAAATCTTTCCTCTTAAATTGTAAAGTTTTTTTTACTTGTGGGGTCTTTAAAAATTAATTGTTTAGGTTTAGAGTCTTTTAAATGAGAGTTTTACTTTTCCTAGAATGAAGTCAATGTGTGCGCATGGTTGCAAACACTAACAAGGCTACTCTGTTTATGAATGAGCAAGCACTTACTGCATGCCTGCTGCATGAGAGGCATCAGTCCTGACAATAAGCTTGACCCTGGGATGGGGAATGATCATGTAGCAGATGCACTTCCCATAGGACGTCGAACTGGGTATTTTTACACTGTTGGCCCATCACAGAGGAAGTATAGGTTAGGTGCTTCTTGCCTCATTGTATCTGTTGCAATGTCAAGTAACTTTAATTTACTTAATACTGTCTTACATTTGCTTCTACTCACATTCATTAAATCTCTCAATTATGCACTCCAACTTTAAATTCTAATTTGATAGTAAGATCATTAAATATTACCAAAAATGGTTTGGGGAAGCAAAGCATTATTTAAATGTAAGATGGTTTAGATATAGTATAGTTGGGTGAAAGGAACAGCAGGGACCACGAGCAGCCCATGGCTGAGAGATGCTGAAAAGCTGCAGCCCGATAGCTACCAAGGGCACCGCAAAGATATAGGGTAAGATTTATTTATACAACTACTGTATTTGAATTTAGTTATGACTTCTTTGTTTTCCATACTTTGCTTTTCTGTGTGTTTTAAGAGTAGATTTTTAAAACTTTTAGAGTTAAAGTTATAGCAATGTAACTACAGGTGAAATATTCATATATATACACACATATATAATATATATATATATATATAAAGGTATAGCTACATAAGAGTCCTGTCATCAAATAGTCATGAGCTTCTCTTTTTTAAGTATCTCTTTACCATGACATTTTATTTTATCTGCATTTTACATTTCTAATCTAAATTTATAGGCAAATAAAGTCTCTTAGTCTATACCATCAGTTTCCTGTGCTAATGCTGGCCTTCTTTTAAAAAAAAAAGATTTATTTATTATTTGTAAGTACACTGTAGCTGTCTTCAGACATATCAGAAGAGGGTGTCAGATCTCATTATGAATGGTTATGAGCCACCATGTGGTTGCTGGGATTTGAACTCAGGACCTTTGGAAGAGCAGTCAGTGCTCTTAACCGCTGAGCCATCTCTCCAGCCCTAATGCTGGCCTTCTTATCATTCTATTTTGTTTTTATTTGTTTCTCAAGTTAATCAGGGTAGTTTTTCAGTTAAAAAAATTGTTCTGCAGATGCCTGAGTGCTATTTTTTAAATTGTTATTATGGTATGTTGGAGAGTGTGTGGACTCGTGTGAGTTCAGCTTGTTAGAACCAATTCTCTCCTACCATGTGGGACCTGGGGGTTGAACCCACCAGGCTGTCTCACAAACAGATGTGCTATGCTTGTGAGTCCTCTGCTAGCTAGCACCCAAGCGTGGACCAAAGGCGTCCACTGACTTATCAGCTGATGAAACGCAGCCAAAGGTTCTGTAAGAGACTCATCTGCTAGTTACACCCAGGCTGGGACAGAGCAGTCTGCACGCCACAGCAACACTGCAGCTCTGACGCGGCGCAACAAGAACGGAAGAAGGAGGACAAAGACGCTTTAAAGACAGTAATAATAATAAGTACTCTGGGGGAAATAAAGATCAGCAAAGCCAAAGCAAGAACACAAAGGACAATGGCGCAGAGGGGGCGGGGAACAAAAATGCATTTGGATAACTTTTAAAATCTATTATTTTTTTTCTAATTAAAAACATCTTTTTTATCCTGCAGTGATTGTGATGTGTTTGCTGTCTTTGAATGTGTTTGACAGTTTAGCTGGGTGTGGAAATATTGGATAACACTTCTCCTTAACTCTCTTTGAAACTTGCTTTTGTGGCTTCCCAGTCTGAGCCCTGCCGAATTTTACGTTTCTGAATGTATTTTTTCATATTTGGGTAAATTTTTTTTCCATTAAATTCAAAGGGTCAGGGGCTAGAGATGTAGCTCAGCAGTCAAAAGCTCTTGCTGCTCTTGCAGAAGGCACAGGGTCAATTCACAACACATATATAGTAGCTCAAATCCATCTTTAATTCTAGTCCCAGAGAACGAGTGTGGTCTTCTGGTCTCCAAAGGCACCAGGCAGGCAAGTGGTGCATATACATGCAGTCAGAACACAACACTCATACACACTACACGCATAAATATATATATTATAGCAGTGACACTATAGACCAGGTTGGCCTCAAACTCATAAGCTTGAATGCTGGGATTAAAGCCATTCACCACCACTGCAGGGTAAAAATATTTTTTTAATTAGAAAAAAATAATAGATTTTAAAAGTTATCCAAATGCATTTTTGTTCCCCGCCCCCTCTGCGCCATTGTCCTTTGTGTTCTTGCTTTGGCTTTGCTGATCTTTATTTCCCCCAGAGTACTTATTATTATTACTGTCTTTAAAGCGTCTTTGTCCTCCTTCTTCCGTTTTTGTTGCACCGTGTCAGAGCTGCAGTGTTGCTGTGGCATGCAGACTGCTCTGTCCCAGCCTGGGTGTAACTAGCAGATGAGGTTCTCACAGAACCTTTGGCTGCGTTTCTCATCAGCTGATAAGTCAGTGGAAGCCTTTGATCCATGTTCAGGTGCTAGGAGGGGTGTTCTTGTACTGTGATGTCACACCGTCACTGTTCTGTCTTCTAGTGCCACTGCTAGACAGGTGGGGGCTAATAGGAGTGGGACACATGCTGAGAGGTGCAGTATTTTTGGCTGGAAATAATTTATGGAAGGTTTTTTTCTCTCTCTCTTTTGCCTGTGGTCCTTCCTTTCTTCTTAGTCATCTGCTCTGACAGACAAGCAGATTTTTAAGTAACTCCACCACCCTCAATATCTCTTGATTGCTAAACTCACTGATTCCAAAACAGCTGGGTAGAATTTGATGTCAACATGTCCAATGAATCCTTTAGACAAGTATCTCCCTTCTTCTTGAACTCTAACTCAGGGATGCCCACTGTTGGCTGACCTCCTCCTCACACTTGTCATCCTCTCCATTTCTAGAACAGTCTCTCGTTTAGCTCTTCTCCCAACTGTCAAACCAAAACCCTTCGCATTCACCCATCATTTCAATACTGAGCTTGTCTCCCGATCTTTCTAAAATCTTCCAGAGAAATCTCACTTGTGACTAATGTCTGCACCACCTCCTTCTCTGCTTCCGGATCTTAAATCTGTTTCTAATTCTGACATGCCTTCTGAATCTCTGCCTCTTGCTTCTGGTGGCTTCCCAGCACATGCAACTACTGTGCCCCAACTTAAGCTTTAGGAGAGTATTAACTTTCTTTGAGAATCTGATCAAAGTACTCTTGCCAACATTACATATGGGCATTATTCTGTGTGTAATCCCAGAGACATTGGGCGGCTGTCTGAAGTCATCTCTGTCTCCCAGATGATGGTGTCTAAATGAGGAAAGCAAGGACAAGCAGGACCAAGTTGACACACCCTCACGCAATGTTAGCTATTCATCTGGTGTGGTCATACACCCTTTGTTTAGATTGGAACTTTTCCCTGCCTCTGTTGTGTTACATTCTGCAGGACAAGATTTGTGCTAGGCTATATGATTTTGTATTTATTTCTTCTTGTTTTGGTCCTTACTTTGGACTTGGGGACATCTCATGTTGACTTATTGCTATCCATGTTCATCAAATGGTTAAACTCAGACAGAAACTCAAAATGCCTATTTCTATTGCTTTTCAAGGTGTCGATGAAATAACTTTTTTTTTTTGGACCTATAAGATTGTGTGTATGCACACACACATGTGTATGTACACATATATGTGTGTGTGCCTCTTTGTGTATCTGTGTGTGCATACATATTTGCATGTGCATGTCTATATACCTATGTGTTTATGTGCACATATGCATGTGTATGTGTACCCATATGCATGAGTACATATGCATGTCTGAATACCTGTGTGTGCCCACACATGTGTGTACATGTATGTGGGCATATATATGCACATGTATGTGTGCATGTTTGTGAACACATGTGTAACACAGAACCTTGTGACAGTAAAAGTGCAGCTTCAGATGGTGATCCTTACCTTCTCCCTTATTTAAGAAAAGGCTTCTCCTGCCGTCTGCGACTGCATGCACCAGGCTAGCTGTCCTGTGAACCTCTAAGAATTCTCTCATCTTCTCTGACCATCTCCTCTATGTGGCATGCTGGGTTACAGAGACCTGTGTTACAGCATCTGACCTTCATGTGTGTTCTGAGAGTAGGCACAGAGGTTGTCAGGCTTGCCTGGCAAGCATTTTACCCCCTGAGCCATCTTCCTAGCCATGAGACTCTTTACAAACGTGCTTTAAGCTATTAGAACCTGTTCTGCTTTATACATATTTCTAGTTTCCTGAATGTGACCTTTATAGATTGCTATTATGTTACATTTAGAAAACCTGTGCATGAACTCAATGAATCTGACACTGCTACTGTGGGATACTAGGTAAGCAATGGGATGAGAATCAACCTGCCAGCAGAATGCCCTTTTCTGGATGGGTGGGGTTTCTCTCTACGCTAACGTCACTCATTGGGGTATGCCTGTGTACAGCTCCATCGACGTTTGCCTTTCTGGTTTCAGGTCTTAAATGGGGTTTTCTTTAAAAAAAAAAATGAAGCTCACCCATCCACCTTACTTCCTTTCTTCCTCCCTATCTCCCTATCTATCTCTATCTCTATCTCTATCTCTATCTCTATCTCTATCTCTATCTCTATCTCTATCTCTATCTCTATCTCTATCTCTATCTCTATCTCTATCTCTCTCTATTTCTTTCTTGACCAAACCAGTCTTTTGAATGTGCCAGGCTGGTGCTCCGTATCTGGGCAATCCTCCCATCTCTAAAGGTTGCACATATTTAATTACAACTGTACTTGTCTGGCTGGTAACTTTACTTTGTCCTTTATGGCATGTTCTCTCTGAGTTGATTCTGCCTTTTGGTGACTACAGACACCCTGGAAACATTTGTCGAGTACTTCTTTAAATCCAAGGGGCACCTAGCTGCTTTGATTTTCTAAGAATAGAAGACATCTGATCTGAAAACTTCATTCTTGGTTCTCGAGGAAGAAACAATTTCATAAACGCCCATAGTTTCTATCTTAAATCCTTAAGAGTGGACCTACTTCTGACGGGACCTGCTTCTGAGGGGAGCCATGTGCTGTTACAAGTCACTCTGCTTTAGACTTCTTGCTTTAGCCACATTTGTTTACAGAACTATTTAACTCAGCAGTAGTGGGGCAGGGCCAATCTTCCCGGGCCACTGATAGACGACCAGGTGGCACCTTCCTCCCTGATGGGTCATTCTCTTCTTGTCTACCTGGCCACAACTCCAAATCACCTCTCCTTGTGGGTCTGGCTGTAGACCACTCTCTTTCCACACCCTACCTGTATTTCTTGTCTGATTTTTTTATATCACTTTGTAGACAGTCTTGACGTCCATCTTCCAGATTCATTAGACATTATATTAGCTTCACCGGCGAGACCTCAAACTTAACAAGGATTAACAGAATTATCTTCTAATATTTCTGTGGTGAAAGTGAATAATTAGGTAAAAGTTTAATTTTTCTCCCACTGCCATAAGCCTCAACAGATGTTAGTCTCCGTTCCATCAGTAAGAACAATGCGACGCTCAGCAATAATTTATAGTGTGGTTTTCCTTTCCATCGTTCCAATATTTTAGCAGAGTGTGTGTGTCTGCATTGTCTGTCAAAAACAGCTGAGACATGTAAACAAATGGCATTGGATTTGAAGTTGTGACTTGCATTTCCCCCACTGTGGGAAGCAGGCTCAGCAGGGGTTTGACCTGGCACCACTGGAGGGTGGGGAGGTGTTAATGACCTAGTTGCTGAGAGTTTTATGAGCTGGTGTTAACTACTCAGCAGGGACAAAGGTGGGACAATGGCCTGTCCAGAGAGCAGGCAAGGACAAACATTACAGCATTTGCTTTTAGCCTTGAAGCCCCTGCCTTCTTTATGTTAGCACACTGAGTGCTATTTTCAAAGGGCATTACTCTATTAGTGACATAGCCGTCTTTATTATCTGCATAATTAAAGTACAAATACTTCTTGGCATAGCGTTTCAGTGAAAGTACTTGGTTAATATGTTAATTCATCTTTTAAGTCTATTATAGCCACACTGCAGTCAGCACTTTTGAGGTTTGGTGAACACAGCTGGATTTTGAGAACATTCCCAGCAGGGCTGAGAAACTAATTGCCCACAGTATTTATTTAAATTATTTTGTAAAAATCTACTTGCCCTCAGTATTTACTTAAATTATTTTTTAAATCTTTCCAGTCTTTATGTATATACTGTTTTTTTTAATGTAACAAATGTGTTCAAAAGTTGATCTTTTCACATTAATTGCTACTGTATCTTGTCACATTTTCCTGATAGAATCCATGCTAAGTGATCTGTTTAGGATTTGATTCAGAGACATCAGGGAAAGCTTAATGATACAACTACACCAATCTTCCTTCCTTCCTTCCTTCCTTCCTTCCTTCCTTCCTCCTCCTTCTCCCCCCTCCTTTTGTCAGTGCCTCTGGAAAAGTCTCCAGCATTTTTTTAAACTAATAAAGACTTTGTAAATTTAAAAATGTCTTAGCAGCCATTTCCATGTATTAACTCCAGCTTTTTTTTTTTTAATGAAACACCCGTTCTGACCAGCTAAAGCCTGTCCAAGCACAGGAGTGATAGGCTGCCAGGACGAGGCTCCTGATTGGTCACCTAGCTGGGGGGCCTCTTGGGACCCATCTGGGGATGTATGAGCCCAGGCCAGAAAGTCTTTGCAAACATGGCTGAACACTGCTGTTATGAAGAGAATCTGGGGGATCAGGGTTAGAGGGAAGGAGAAAGCAGATCTCAACTTTCCGATGGAGACCCCCCCCCCTTAGTGTTTGTTTCTGAAAGCATTTCTGGGAAAAAACAGTTCAATTAAAATATGTCTGAGTAACTAATTAGTCCCACATGCAGATTGTACTAGAAAGTGCTGTCAGTGTTTGGAGGCAGGAGATCCTTCCCATGTGTTAACGCCCTCAGACCACAGAGTCTCTCTTGTTTACGAGCCACGAAACCTGACTTTGTCAAGCTTGTGTCTTTCAGGCTTCACAAAGGTAATGGATGGAGAGTCAGATATACAGCCAAAATTTTTAAAGAAACCAAAAGGAGCTTAGAAAGGAATTATTTTTCAGCTGTTTCTTCCCCAGCAGTCTCTACAGCCAATGAACCCAGTTTTTAACACTGAGGTTTTCAGACTCCTTAAATAGTAGAAGATTTAGCATGAAATAGAAGGAAAACTTTTAAATTAACGGAATGCAAAAATAATCTTAATATTCTATTTAATGTTTTTCTTTGACACAAGATATTTCCTCCAGTATACTATGAAATTGGCATTTATTAAAAACAAACACTATCTAGAAAAGCCTAAGACAAGAGAAAAAATGTTTAAAGAACAGAGACAAAAACAAAACAAAACAACAACAAAAACAAAAAAACAAATAACAAAAGCAGAAAATTCACTTTAGGTTTCAGGTTGGGGAAGCTTCAGGGCAGACGGCTTACTTAGTCTATCCAGGGTCCTGAGGTTCTGCCTTCAGCATCACACACACACACACACACACACACACACACACACTAAGTTGGTTTAAAATTTAATATTTTATAAGAGAATAAATACTGTGATGTGGACTTAGACTGGTAAGTGTTTTCAGAAAGCAAAGTCATTCTAACATGGTTTTATATTGTGTCTATGGTAATTAAAGTGCTTTTTCTAGCCTTTGCTGATTGAGCACGTATAATCATTTGGGGAAAAGACACTTGAAGGTTTTAATGGAAGCTGAGAAGAGTCAGACTGTACCTCAGCACTCATTTCTCCTTCCTCCTCCCCTCTGCTCTTCTCTGAAAGTCTTAAGTATCCAGTTCTCCGTGTAGGCACGTCTTCATATTGTGTTTTACATTTAAAATAATAGAAGGTACTTGAGCTTTTATGCTTAGTGAGGAGAGAGCCCGTGTGATCACCAAGAGCAGAATCAGCTCGTGACACATCTTAAGTGCTTACGACATGAGTGTGTGTGCACCCTACCACACAAGGCTCCGTACCACATCTAATACACAGCAGAAGGGGAACGAGGAATACAGGTGTCACCCATCATCCCTTCTGTGTCTCGGTCGTGGTCTGGAGGTTAACTAGGTACATATTTTCCTTAGTTGAGATTTAAACATGAAAGTTAGCAAATGGCTTGTATTTCTGTCAGGTAGTAAGTGTACTTTTACCAGGCAAATTCTGATTTATTTTTCCTTTCTTTTTATGAAAGCTGAAAATAGAAAAGTTTTTCACGAGCAAGAGGTTGAAAAATGCCTGGTGACCCTCCTGGGATCTGACAGCGACGGAACCAAGATTGCTGCTTCCCAAGCTATTTCAGTCATGTGCGAGAGCTCAAGTTGCAAAGACTATTTCAACACCCAGGGTAAGCAAACCAGAGGCTGCTGTTTCTGAAGGCAGGCGTCCAGGTTGCTGCCCTGAGGCTGTGTGGATACTGTTCTCAGACTGTGTGGCGACCACGCTCAGGCTGTGTGTTCAGCCTGTGTGGGTGCTGCACTCAGGTTGTGTGGATGAGTGTGGAGTCACGGTTCACACTTGTTGCTCTGCAGGGATTCCACAGATAGTTCAGTTGCTCAGAAGTGACAATGAGGAGGTGAGGGAGGCGGCTGCACTGGCCCTGACAAACCTGACAACCAGCAGCCCTGCAAATGCCAAGTAAGTACACTAACCTCACGGGGTCCAGGGCACCCTGACTGTGACATCTGGCGTTTAAGATGATTCCGTATTTTCTTAGGTAATCTGACTTTTTGGTTCTTTGGGATCTCTTATGAAAGTAGTTATCTGATTCGCTTGTCCCCCACCAAAAAAAAAAAAAAAATGACTATTGAATTTTGTTGGGAAACTGCACAAACCCTTATACCCAGATAGCAAGTTAAGTCTTTGTGTGTGTGCCAGTTCCTCTGTATGTATTTGTGTGTGTGTGTGTGTGAGAGTGTGTGTGTATGTGTGTATGTGTATACTGGTTCCTCTGTGTGTATGTGTGTGTGTGTGTGTGTGTTTACACACCCATGTATACAGATACATATAGAGTCCAGGCATCATGATCTATCACTGTCTACTTTTTTTAATTTAATTTTTACTAATTTATGTGTCTTGCTGCTTTGTCTGCTTATATGTCTATGCATCATGTGAGTACGTGGTATCCACAGACACCAGAACAGGGTGTTGGATCCCCTAGAGATGGAATTAGACACTTATGAGCAACTATGTAGGTGTTCAAAATCAAGCCTGGGTCCTCTGGAAGAGCAGCCAGTACTCTAACCACTAAACTATGTCTGAAGCCCCAATTCCCATTATTTTTAGAGACAGTTTCCCACTGGACCTGAAACTCTCTGATTCAACAAGCACAGCGAACCCAGGAGCCCCAGGGATCCTCCTGGCTCCTGTTCCCCAGCCCTGGAATTATAGGCACGTGCTACCGTGCCTGGGACTTCTCACGGGTGCTGGGATCCAGACTCAGGAGCTCATTCTTGGGCAGCGAGCATGGTCCTTGCCAACCGAACCGTATCCCTTCCCTGTTAACTCTTACATCTTTCACTTCCTATGCAAGTGAAGGTAAGCAGTGCTAGAAATATTCCTGACAACATTATTTAAAACAATTGATAAGTTGTAAAGAGTTTAAAGATCCATTTAGAAAGGATGTAAGCATTAGAGAAATGGGAACATCTTAAGCTTCAACTAAAGGCAGCGAACATGAAGAAAGGCTGGGGCTGGGACTTTCTCCTGATTAGCAACAGTGTGGAATGTGTTCTGTAATCATTTTTAAAAATAGTTATTGAACTTGTCGTCACTAATGAGACCAAGACTCTGCACACTTAGATAACTTTCCAGGGTGCATGCGTGTGTAAATAGCTGAGCCGGAGACTGAATGCAGGTCTGTTGGACTCCAAAGGGCAAGCTCCTTCCTCCACAGAAAGTAGCATAGCCTTGCAAGACAGGAATTTCCTGAACTTGGCTTTTGTGAGATAATCCTTTGCCCTCCCTGCATCTTACTTGGTATGCAAACTAAATTTACGTATCTTTCTTTGCATGTATACCTATGTGTGCATGTGCATGCATGAGTGTGCGTGTGTGCGTGTGAGTACGTATGCGCGTGCACACTGTTCTGGCTAAAATTACCCTTCCTAACTTGAAGCATATCCCCCTATTCCCCTCACACAGCCATTTTCTTAACCTTTCTTCCTCTTTGTCTACTCCCACACAACATTTTATAAGGCCTTAGTGGGATGACTAAAATCTAGCAATGCCCCTTGAAAACCTAACAGCTGAAGCATCAAAACAAAGGATACTCCTGTGTCAGAGGTCACAGGAATCACTTCTCAAGCCAAAGGTCATCACAGCACCCAGGGGAGCAAGCGCTGACTTTTAGAAAGCTTCAGACACAGGAAGCAGGGCGTGAAACCGGCAGTCATACCACTGCAAAACATTTTATCAGTGACACTAGAACCTCCCTGTTGCCCGTGTGGGTTTACATATTCTCTAAAGTAGTTTTCACATGCGTCTTGATATGAATCTGGCCTCTATAAATTAGCTCCATATTAACCTGAAGGAGATAGGAGGGAGCTAGTCCTCTAAGGGGCTGCCTTCAGCTTTGCTCCAGAAGCTATTTCTTTCACAGATTTTTGTTGTCTTTTGTAGTTTCCACTTCAGAAATATAGAGTCAAAGCTAAAGAATGTCTCCTTTCTCTACTACAACCCACCTCATCTTGTGATTTAGTCTGAGGTGAGATTTTCCTCACCTACTATGAAGCCTTTTCTCTTCATGTTTGATATGGGGTTTATCTGGTGTTCCCTGACAGTTTTCTGTTTTTGTTTTTTTGAGCTAAAAAATACTTTTTGAAAGCAAATATTTAACACATTAGATTTATTTATTTTATCATTGTGTGGGTTTGAGTATGTGTGGCTACAGGTATGTGTGACTGATGCCCTCAAAGGTCAAACAGGGCTTTGGTTCCCTGAGACTGGAGTTGCTGATGGTTTATGAGCCTCTGTGTAGGTGCTGGGAGCCAAACCCCAGTCCTCCGATAGAGTAGCAAGTGCTCTTAACTGCTGAGCCAACTCTCTAGCCCCACAGTAAATATTTTTTAGAGTGAGTCAGAGTTGGTATGTTTGTGCCAGATGCTGAAAACTGGAGTTGAAAAGGACCCCATAGTCAACCAAAAGTAAGAAAGACGGTCAGGCTGACACATGGCTCCTTCTAGAACGTTAATCACTTAATGTATTAATTATAAAGTCAAATCCAACAGAAATGACAGCATGGTTTTAAGAGAAAATGTTTTCTCCTTTGACTATTTCTACATCAGTTGGTATAAACCTGGCTTCCCTGAGGTCCACAGGATCCCTTTTTGGAAGGGAGCAATTTCACTAATATTCTCCCAGCAGTAGCCGTGGTACTGCTGGGGGCTGAGTTTGTTTTTCTAATCACTTTCTGTGTGAAGGAAGGAGGCAAAGCCAGAGCTGAGTCCAGGTGCATTTGAGAACTGACTGAACACCTACTCATTTCTAACCTAATTCATAACAATGCACTGTAATCTTCCCAAGTACTGTGGGTGCGCCTTGCGGTGACCTGTCTCCTATATTCACACCTGGATATGACTAAAATTAATTTCTAATTCTTTTTTAGAATAATAGTATTTACTTATTCTTGAATTTTTTTCATAGAGTAGATCCAATGTATCTTGATCATATCCACATCCGGGAGCGCTCTCTCTCTCTCTCTCTCTCTCTAATTCCTTCCAAGACAGCATCCTCATTCATATCTGCGTCTCTCTCATCACTCTCTCTCCCCATCCATCCATCCATCCATCCATCCATCCATCCATCCATCCACCCATCCATCTGTCTGCCTGTCAATCTGTCCATCCTTCTGCCTGCCCACCCATCCATTCACCTGTCGGTCCATCCATCCATCTGCCTGTCCATCTACTGAGTCACACTAGTGCTGCCCACATGGGAATGGGTGTAGGGTTATCCACTCAGCCATGAACAACCTATCAAAGGCCACCCTTCTCCGAAGAAGAAGAGCAATCGATTCTCCCTTCCTTATCAACCGTGAACTGCCAATAGCTCCTCGGCTAGAACCTCTAAAGCCCCTTCTCCCTCCATGCTAGAATTCTTAATCAGTGTGATTTTGTGCACATCACCGCAGCTACTGTGGGCTCACATGTGCAGAAGCTATGTGATGCCCAGAGGACAGCATTTCCTGTCCCTCTGTCCTGACCCCTCAGCTCTTCCATCCTTTTTGTGCCCTCGTAGGAAATGTTCCTGAGTCCTGGGTGAAGGGCAGGATGGGGTGGGGTGCCGAGGACTGAGCACTCAGCCTTTCCATTCTCACATTTGGGACGTTTTCTGGAGTTAGACGCTTACTTTGTAACCTGGGTAATCAACTCAACTAAACCACGTCAAACAGGAAAAAGAAAAGAAAGAGGAGGAGGAGAAAGAAGAGGAGGCGGAAGAGAAGAAGGAGGTGCAAGAGGAGAAGGGGGGAGGAAGAGGAGGAGGAGGAGAGGAGGAGGAGGAGGAGGAGAAGAAGAAGAAGAAGAAGAAGAAGAAGAAGAAGAAGAAGAAGAAGAGGAAGAGGAAGAGGAAGAGGAAGAGGAAGAGGAAGAGGAAGAGGAAGAGGAAGAAGAGGAAGAAGAAGAGGAAGAAGAGGAAGAAGAAAGCACTGTCATCATACTCTGAGGTTACTTTTTTTTGCAAAGGGACAAATGCTTTTTTTCATTCCAACTTTTATGACCTAAAAATGAAATTGCATAACCTCTGTATAAACCAGTTTCTCATCTAATACCTCTGCTCTCGGACCAGCGTGCCTCTTGCTTCTTTCTCACTAAGAACATATTCCCCTCCCTGTAACAATAATGTGTAGACAGGAGACTTTCTCAGCAGCATCAGCAAATGTCCAGGCCATCCAGAGCCTTTTGTGGAAGATTTTCAGACTTAAAGTCATTTGATCTCCATCTTCCCAGGTAACAGGATGCTGTCTGTCGGGTGGTTCCCGTGAACGTGGCTTCATGGACACTCAAGCTTTCTGGACCTTTCAAATTTTATTTCCTCACAGAGTAACACTTCAAACAGTTTGTAATGTTTGAATGAAAAGATTCTGAACCACTTCATATACTCTGTTGCATCCCTGCTGAGACCTCGGTGTTAGAGGGAAATGGGACGGAGGGAAGGGATGGTGAGAGCCAGGGTCGAACCTGTGACTGCAGAATTTTCAGTCAAAAGCGAGAAACTTTAGAGAGCAAGGGCTCACTCAGCCCCCATGAGTGCAGATTCTGGGACAGTCTCCTGGGATTCCAAGGATGCCCTGGACCTTTTATTGGCAGGTTGTATTCATTCACTTTCACTCTGCATGGACCTGGCTGGCTGACTCCATAACTTTCCCTCCCGAAATTCTCTCGAAATCCCTTCTTTTCTGTGACTCAGAAGCCCCAGGGCCAGGTAACTAGCCATATCCAACTTTATGTGAGAGCCACGAAGGAGGGGATGCTCTCATGGTCGTGCTCTAGGTTCTCAGAGGTCGTTTCCAGCCTGCCTGCCAAGTTCTCTAAATGAGATGTAGCTTATTTCATTAACAGACAAGTTAACATTGTTGGGGAAAAACAACCAAGAGTAAAACAGGTTATAAAATATGTTCTAGAAGTACTTTCCAGTACCAGAAGTATTTTTGCCCACGGCGTTTTGAACTGACGACAGTCCTCTTGCCTAGGATGTTTTTCTAGGAAGCCAAGTCACTTAAAAGTAACACCTTGTATATCTTGGATATTAGCCCTCTGTCGGATGTAAGGTTGGTAAAGATCATTTCCCAGTTAGTTGGTTGCCGCTTTGTCTTTTTGACGGTGTCTTTTGCCTTGCAAAAACTTTGTAATTTAATGAGGTCCCATTTGTCTATTCTTGATCTTAGAGTATAAGCTATTGGAGTTCTGTTCAGGAAATTCTCCCCTGTGCCCATATGTTCAAGGTTCTTCCCTAGTTTCCCTTCTATTAGTTTCAGTGTGTCTGGTTTTATGTGGAGATCTTTGATCCACTTAGAATTGAGCTTAGTGCAAGGAGATAAGGATGGGTCAATTTGCATTCTTCTGCATGTTGACCTCCAGCTGAGCCAGCACCATTTGTTGAAAAGGCTATCTTTTTTCCACTGGATGGTTTTAGCTCCTTTGTCAAAGATCAAGTGACCATAGGAGTGTGGATTCATTTCTGGGTCTTCAATTCTGTTCCATTGATCTACATGTCTGTTACTGTACCAATACCATGCAGTTTTTAACACTATTGCTCTGTAGTACAGCTTGAGGTCCGGGATACTGATTCCCCCAAAGAACTCAAGAAGTTAAACTCCAGAGAGGCAAGTAACCCTATTAAAAAATGGGGTACAGAGCTCCACAAAGAGTTCTCACCTGAAGAATATCTAATGGCTGAGAAGCACCTAAAGAGATGTTCATCATCCTTAGTCATTAGGGAAATGCAAATCAAAACAACCCTGAGATTCCATCTCACACCAGTCAGGATGGCTAAGATCAAAAACACAGGAGACAGCAGTTGTTGGCGAGGATGTGGAGAAAGAGGAACACTCCTCCACTGCTGGTGGAATTGCAGGCTGGTACAACCACTCTGGAAAGCAGTCTGGCGGCTCCTCAGAAAACTGGGCATGACACTCCCGGAGGATCCGGCTATACCACTCCTGGGCATATACCCAGAGACTTTACCTGCATGCAATAAGGACACATGTTCCACTATGTTCATAGCAGCCTTATTTATAATAGCCAGAAGCTGGAAAGAACCCAGATGTCCCTCAACGGAGGAATGGATTCAGAAGATGTGGTATATTTACACAATGGAATACTACTCTGCAATTAAAAACAATGAATTCACGAAATTCCTAGGCAAATGGTCAGAACTTGAAAATATCATCCTTAGTGAGGTAACCCAATCACAAAAGATCACACATGGTATGAAGTCACTGATAAGGGGATATTGACCCAGAATCTCAGAATACCCTAGACACAATCAGCATATCAATAGATTTCTAAAAAGATGGAAGGAGAGACCCCTGGTCCTGGAAAGACTGGATGTAGGGGAACGCCAGGACAGAGTAATGAGAGGGGGTTGAACGGAGAAAAGAGGGAGGGAAGGGGGCTTATGGGACTTTCGGGGAGGGAGGAAACGGGAAAGGGGAAGTGATTTGGAATGTAAATTAAAAAAATAAAATAAAATTAAATTAAAAAAAAAAAAAAAAAAAAAAAAAAAAGTAACACCTTGGGAAAGCATTCCTACTGTGCTGAGAACTGCCATAGTAAACACGGCTGGCTCTCACCCCTGCCCCGCCCCCGCGCCCCGCCCCCGTGAAGTCCCCGCCCCGGTGCAGTCCCCGCCCTCGTGCAGTCCCCAGCCCAGTGCAGTCCCCGCCCTCATGCATTCTCTGAGCACCTCCCATCTTGTGTTTGATTGCTGTTTACTTTCTGTCTCCCACTAACACCAGACCCACGGAGGAAGCAATCGTTTTCATTGATTCATCGACACTTTCCAAGCATCTAGAACACCTCTATTCCACAGATAGGTGGGGCTGCGGGTGGAGGTGGGAGAGGGGATGAGACATTAAAAAAAGAAGAAAAGAAAAGAAAAGAAAAGAAAAGAAAGGAAAAGAAAATGCACCCAAAATGGAAAATGGGAAGCTTAGTGTGATGTGGAATTGCAGGAGAGGCGAAGCCTGGACGTCTCTGTAAACTGGGACTGGTGGAGGACCTCAGGAAGAGAAAACCCAGTGACAGCCGTCTCTCTCATTAATGGAGGGGGAGCAATCTGCAGATCTCCAGCAAAACCTACAAAGACCTCCAAGTTTGTACTGCACGGATGACTGGACACTCAAGAAGTCGTCTGCCGCCTCCATCGGGCTTGGGTCAAGTATCCCAAGGAAACCTGACCAACCCTAGTTCTCCAAACTTGGAGTCGCTGCAGCTTCTAACGAAGAGGAAAGCAGCCTACTGGGAGAAATGGCTCCAGAGGCTTGTTGGAGAATAACAGAAGGAGTACTTAGCCAGCTCCAGGTCCTTGAACAGAAGAGCCTGGGGTTTCTCTAACTAGAAGCTGTGGAAATACAAGATGTCATCTTGGAAATGCACATGACCAAGACGAGTTGGGGACCTGCTTTGAAAGTGGGGTGTGGGTGGGTGTATACTTAAAAAACGAGAGAGAATTCTAAGACAATATTTGAACTCTGTCTTCTTTGTTTAAAAAGAAAATTAAATGCAGCATTAATAAATGGGAGGTTGAAACTAGAGGTGATTTTTGTTTTATGTACAAATTTCAAGGAATTTGCTAGTTTGTAGTGTTTCATGCGGCTCATTTTCAAATTTAACAGATGATAAAGAAGTCATAATGATAATTTTTAAAAAAGAATTGCGTTGTTCTTTTAGACACAACTAGTAACATGAAAAAGGAAATAAGTTATGGCCCATTTAAAACTCTGACTTCATTCTCTAGACCTTAAACTATCTGGGTCCCAGGATCAGCCTTTTAAAGAACATGGGTATTGTACTGAAAAGAAAACATTACTAGAATATTGACCAATAATAAATTTAAATAAAATTAAAATACCCTCCCCTTTCTATATGGGCACTCTATACATGGTATTGCATTAGCAAAAGAGAATCTGGACTTAGCTCTTACACACACACACACACACACACACACACACACACACACACACTTCCCCCACCAAATGTTATGTTCAGTACTGGGTATTTGAAATAGACCACTTTGCTTGAGTGGGCTCTGTCTACCTTCATTAGTCTTCTGAGAACAGCATTTGTCACCAGCAGAAGTCAGCATTTTAAATGTGCTTCTTCTGGTTTTTATTCTTAGTTCCTGTGATTCCACCAGAACCTGGGGCAAATCTTTTTTTATATATATTAAATGTAAGGAAAACTTATAGTTAAAATATAAGGTACTACCTAAAATCTAAATGTGCATACAGCTGTAACTGCTTGGTTAGTTTTCATTTTAGAAAGGTTTAAATTAAAACACACACACACACACACATATATAATATATATATATATATATATATATGAAAAAAGAATCTAGTATTATATGAAAACAAAAACCAAGAACAGGTGCTTTCTGTTGTAGGTAATATAATTAGCTCCTATAAAATTTTGTTACCTTAAGATACACAAACAATTTATATTCATGTAGGCAAAGTGTTCATTTTACTGTTTGTTAAAATAACCACCATATCTTCTTGATCCAAAAGAATTACTAGCCAGAGATCAATATAGGAAGAGGTAAATATCTTTGCTAAAATATCAATGAATTTTATCAAACTGAAACTAAAAAAAAAAAAACATACAAATATGCCTACCAGTGGCCCTGTCTTCAAACAGGAAGTGATTAATGATGTTCACGTCTGCATAATTTGGACCACAGAAGCCACAGAAGTTAACAGTGGCTTCCCTCTAGAAGCCTTCCGTTTTTACTTTTGGTCTTTTGGGTTTTTTTTTCCCAGAATAAAGGTTAATGAATAAGAAACAATGAACAGGAATCAAAGTACTTATCTGAACAAGAGACCAAACCTGCAAGGGTCTCTTGTTAGAAATGAAAGGAGAAAGAAATTGTTTTAAGTGGGTAAATAAAGTAGGTGGAGACAGTGAAGACAAGCCTGTCTGGAGGATGAAAACGAGAAGAAGCAGGAAAACCCAGGCGTGCATAGGTAGCCCCCTCCGCTAATTTGGGGCAGCGCTCCTTCCTTGCTATGCGGGTAATCTACTTGACAGTTCTCTGTGTATGACGCATTTTGGAAATGAGAAGCCATTTAATTTTTGGATGTAGGAAATATCTTCAGTTGAATTTCATGTTTTATTTACCCTGTACTTTTCTGCCCAATTAATCATTTCAAATTCTTAAATAATTTATACAAGTGCGGAGCAAATGATTTGTGGTTGACATCCTTCGGAGTAGTTGATCCTACATGTAATGAGAGTATTTTAAACAATTTATAACATCACTGCCATCTGTTGGATCTGACCAGAATTAGATTCAAAGTTGCCCCAAGAATGGAAAGAATTCAGTAATACTTCATTTCCCTTTGTACTGATAACTAAATTTTCCCATTGATAAACCGTGGCAAGATTTGAAAATGAATATAGACTCTGACTAGGCATTTTTAAAGGGATTTCTTTTAAAGATACAATTTTAGTAAATACCGCCAAATAAATATTGAAAACATCATTTTAATATTTACAGGAAAGTGGAAACTTGCAACTAAGGTTAAACTCTTCACAGACAACGGTGTTCAACCACACTGACCCTGATTCTTCATAGCCATTTTACCTTAGTTCCATGAAGATAGGTTTAAAGACTCCCTTCTCCCCATTCTCCTGTGGAATTTGCAGTTCTTTTGTATAGCTTCTCAACTACCCACAAAAGCAACAACCCAAGAAATTTCTGAATTGTAATATATATAACTGGCCACTTAAAAATACTTTGATTAATTGTTGGGCCACCTTAAGCCTTCGAAATAGCAGAGACAAGTTCTAGGGACTTCTTCACTTTTGTGTGACCTATGGCCAGGACCACAAATCTTGATGATGATTAAGGGGCTCTGTGTAGAGACAGAGAGCCTCACATGCATGTGCCTGAGTGCTTTGCTAACTTTTGACTATCTTTGACTGTATATCTCTGTCAATATGAATGACTGATCATTTTGTATTATTTGTATTAAAATTTCTCTTGGCTAGTTTAGAAACAAAGAAAAATTCTCACCCATTAAATAAAGCTGAAGGAAAACAGATATCACTTTAATGTCTACAAAATTTATTTGTTGATTATCATGTCTAAGAAAACCATATATATTATGTGGAGAAAAAAATTAAACACACCCCAGGATAGATTTTTTTATATATATACTATTGCAAAAGTCAGTACCTCATATAGCATGCCTCAAGAAAAGCCAGGACTCAGTGACGACCAGGTCCTGTCACATAGTCAGGAATGGTCCGAGCTGAAGTGGGTGTTATCTCTGCCAGTGTAGAAAGTGTGTAACTGTGTGAGTGTGTGTGTGTGTGTGTGAGTGTGTGTGTGTGTTCATGCTTTAAAAAGTCACCACCCAAATAAATAAAGCTGGGCGTGGGGCTGGTAACATAATATGCTGTTTATTTATTTTACCATTTCTTTGTATACCTTTTAACTTGTAGACATGGAACTGATTATCCATAGAGTCGCCGTATTTCCTTGTAGAATGATGGCCATAACAGTGATGACCAGTTATTTTGAAGACAAGAATATAACAAAACACATCTGTTAAAAGCGGCCAAACGCCAATTCTTCCCTTCTCCTCCCTTGTCATCTCTTGCAGGGAGGGACTCCGCACACCCCTCCGAGATGACTGCAGTTGTTTACTATAGTCCTTTAAGGAAAAATTACCACTCTGTCTAGACCCACGTCTCCCCGGCACTCAGATTCACTTAGGATAAGTAATCTCGGGACTCACAACCCTTAAAGAAACATAGGACTGAGAAACGACCCACGAAAGACGCAAACTCAGCACATAGGCTTGATGTATGGGTCGGACCTAAAGCCGAAGGCACGCAGTTATTGTCTTTGTCGCGTAGGGTTTTTCTTAAGAAATAGGTTTTCTGAGCGATTTCCCTTCACCCACAGCGGCTAGAACCGCGTCTTCATACTGCCCCCTAGTGGCTGCACAGGAAGGAGTTGGGGGGGAGGGGGAAAAATGGACCGAGCGCTCTGTGTTTTAATGAAACACACACTAATTTAATTTGAAACACTCTGGTGAGCCTAAAATAATATTTTTGGAACATTATTAAAAGATTGTGATCTGGAAAGCATTTCATTGTGATAGTATTCTACTGCTAAATACACGGTTAGCAGATGTTTGTGACTGTCTTTGTCCCTTTCCGAGGTGCAGTCATTTCAAAATGTTTTGATACCTCCTTTTTTTCCCCTCCATCAGTGGTTGAATATTTGCCTCGCTGTGTTTTCACAGGGACAACTCAGCACGTTGGAGCAATAGATGAATCCCGTTGTAAAAGAAAAGATTATTTTATTTTTGTTTAAATTCGTTGTAAAATTTTAGAAGCTTGGCAGTCTCCCAATACAAGTGAGAGGCAACATAAAATTGAGCTGCTTTAGGAGGGCTCCTTTTGTTTGAAGAATCATCCTTTTTTAAAACTAAGGATAACATTTCAAAGAGCTTGGTACTTTAAAAGTCCTTTGAGAGTCTCTGAGATTGGACAGTGGGTAACGGCCCTTGTCTCTAAGCCTGATGGTCCTGAGTTCGTTTGTCGGATCCACCCACACAGTGGAAAGACCTGGCTCTCAAGGGTTGCCCTTTGAGCTGCACACACACATTTGCAATGAACAAATAAAGTAATGAAAGTCCTTTGTATTACAATGACAAATGGGAAGAGACCTCATGGAGTCCTTATGAGGGTACCTCATTCCTTCCATCCAAATTTACTGAATGGCTGTTTGCTATATCCACCCATAGTGCCTCTATTCCTGTCTGCGTAGCAGAATCTTGTCCTGACTTTGCTTTTATTGGGCCGGGGTGGGGTGGGGTGGAAGACATACTGAAGTTAAAAAGCACCCAGAATGAAAACCTGAGTTTTCAATAAAACTGCCTGATTTCCCATCCCTACTCTGTCGACTGAGGCTTGCCAGACCTCCACAAACACTCTGAATTTGATTAGCTACCAGTTTTCTGAGTCTCAGTGAATCTCATAAAATGTTCAATTAGAAAATTATCTGTGCTGCCTTTATTACCTACAGAGCGGGGCTGATATTTGCATAACATTTTAAAGTTGCTAGTACTGTCTGGTTTCCGGCATTACTGATTTTCACAGGAAATTATCAAACAGATTGGATAGCCTTGGATTATTTCTCTTTTAATTTGAAGCCTATTTAAACCTATACATTATTTTGTATCCACCCTTGACTTTTCATATTATTAATCATTCCCTACATTTTTTTCCCTTCACTTGGGAATAGGCCCTTATTGCTCATTAATTGTAACTACATGGAAAGGCTCAGATCTAATCTCAGAAGAAACTGTCTCCGCTCTAACCCTGCAGGTTCATTTCAGCCGTCTGACTGAAATGTGGACTGAAAAGGATGATTTCCCACACACATACAAATGGTGAAATATGGTCATATTTTCCCGTGGTAGATTCTGCTGCTGTTGGTAGCTGTAGTTATGTGCAAACATTTAGCTAAGTACCCAGCAAAGTGTATCTTTGGATCCTACAGCAGTCTTATGTGTGAAGGAATGTCCTTGTTACTGTCATGTGCATTTGTTCCCTTTACACATGAGTGAGAAGAGGCTTGTTACTTCCCCAGGTTCCCGGAGATAGGCAGAACACTGAGGCGCCCTAGGACAACAACCAGTCCTGTGTCCCTGTGCCCCTGTGTCCCTGTGTCCCTGTGTCCCTGTGTCCCTGTGTCTCCATGCAGCCCGAGTTACTTCTCTCTCCCCTCACTGCTCACCCTCCCACTTACCAGTTGCTCAGTAAGTGTGGGAGGCTCTTTCTCTCTCAAAATTAATCTGTGTCTTTAATCCCAGACTCCACTCCTCTCTCCTTTCCTCCCATCTTCTCAGCCTCTCCTCATTTCTCATTTCTTGAACAGCAACAAAGCAAAGCAAATGGACTCTACATTTGCTCTTCTTGGAAGGGGAAGATGACTCTGAAACATTATCCTCTGAAAACATTGGAATGCTTAAAACAAAGACCTGTGATCCCAGCACCTGGGAGGCGGGACAGGCATCAGGAGTGTAAGGTCATTCTGACCATGGAGTGAGCTGGAGGCTTGCCTGGGCTATGGGAAGCCAGGCTTCAAGCAAGCAAAGAGACAAAACAAAATAAATAGAATGAATTAAAGATCCCCCAGTCAGGTTTTAATCCTGTGCCGGTTGTCAACACCTTCAGGAACACTTTCCTTCCATCTGAATTGCATCTTTAACAACTAGGAAATAACGGATGGAATGCAGACTGAGCCCTGGTTTGTACCTCTGAGCTGCTCAGCCTGGCAGGTGTTCTAACCCTTCCAGTAGTCTCTTCTCTCCAGAAATGACATCCGATAGGGGATCTAGGGGGCTTCCCCCATCATGACATTTTGTTATTTATCTATGACTTCATCCTCAAGCTTAGGATCCTTTGATAATCTTGTCACTGCTTTCCCTCCTTCTGGGTCAATTCTGTGTAAGGCACTGCTCCAGCTATAGAGATGTCGTGTGTGTGTGTGTGTGTGTGTGTGTGTGTGTGTGTGTGTGTGTGTGTAGGGAGGGGTGCGGTGGGGGGTCAGCCACAAAGGCCCTGGGGACCTGCATTCCTCCAGCCTGTTTTATTAGGAAATGGCAACACATAACTATTATATTTTAGTTTTGAGACAGGGTATGGCCAGTAGCCCAAGCTATTCCAATCCTCCTGTGTCAGCCTCTCAAGTGTCAGTATTACAAGCGATCATCCCTCAGTCATCACAAAGATAATTTTCAACAGTGACAGACATGTAAGTGAACAAAATATCATGGGGTCATAAGAGGAGCATGACCCAAGGGACTTAAGAGGGGCCCAGGAACCTGCATGGAGCTAACTGAGGAAGGGAGACATGGCTCAGTGCTGGGGATTTAAATTTTTTTAGTCTTATTTGAGCATTCAGTATCCTTAGTGGCAACATAAAATTATATCTTTAATTACTGTGGAGTCCTACCCATTTCATATCACTTAGAGATATTACAGACCGATTTCCAGGCTAACCAGAAACACTTGATAACTGTGAAATCATTTATTCCAAGTACCCAAACACTTTGAGCATGTCCCTGTTTTATTAGGAGACAAGTCAGCCATGTGAAATGAAGAGAGCTGTTCTCTCCCCTTGGCAGGTAGTTCATTACTATCCATTAATTACCCATGGCGGAGCAATCTGGTTTTTGAAACGGAGGGCGGCGGACATATAAGGAAGTGAGGAATTGTGCTCAAGCAGCTAAGTCAATAAAGACTCCTTGGCACTCTGTGTAAGAAAATTACATTTGATGCCCACGGACTTTGATTGACTGCCTCCAAATCTGTAACAAAAACACTTGCACTGTCGTCAGAGTGCCGGGCCAGCGTGCTTGGGGTGTCTGATTGCAGAGTTCTACAGAAACTACATCAGAGAGACGGTAGGAAGAGTGCACCAGGGAAGGCCCAGAGCAACACCTAAGGCCAGCCTGTACTTGGTAATAATCGTCTTGCTACCTTAAGATCTTTCATTTGAAGGATGTGCCTACAAATGTGATTTCTCCCGTTAGAGCCGAATGTTCTTTAAATATTATTTAAAAGGAGAAATCTTCTTGGCCTGTATTGTCACAGCACTCTGAAGCTGAGGGCTATTGCCAGGTGATCCCTGCTTTCAACTCTGGAACCGACCACGTTAGCAAACACGGCCCACTCTCTGTCTTCAGGGGTTTGAACCTCAGCTTTAACGGCGGCGCCATCTCTTCAGCCCATGCAGTGCTTGCGTGATCGTTATCTCTGTCTTAAAAACTGAGCAGAAGCAGGAAGAGGGAGCGCAGACTCTTGCTCTCTGCAGTCTAGCTCTGGCTCTGGTAACCAGGAGATGTCCCGTCACCTGCTCGCCGGAGCCTGCCACCAGGCTTCACCCATGCAGGGCTCCTGTCAGCCGGCAGGGCCACAGGTGCCACCCTGAACCGTGCTGAGTGCGCCTGTCTCAACCACTGTAGCCTGGCTGTGCCAATATGTCTTCCTCGATGTGACAAAACTCAGAGACATATGAAATGTCATGCTGGTGGGAGTGGTTGTAGTCGCTGTAAACAAACAAGGTTCTTACTGCCAGCATTCCCATCTGTCCCGCCGGGTTCCACATATTCCCCTGCATGTGGGCTCTGTTAAACAGATTTCCAGAATGCCCAAGGTCACCCTTGACTCATGTAACCAGTCATCACAGATCTGTCGAACATGGCTCCAAAACCTGCAGAAAGATCCAACTCCAGGACCAAATGCTGTGGCTTGGTGGCACATTCAGAATCGTTGCTCGCAAAGATTCTGTGACTCCCCTCGTATGAGAAGTGAGCGGGATTCCTAAGATGTCCTGTGTTTAAGGTGCAAAATTTCATTACTTTAACTTCATCCAAAAGTTGTCTCAATATAACAAAAACATTGCCGTGAGGATGGAACGGACTGGACTTAAGGTCAACCTAGACAAAAAAACGTGGACACCCCAGTTCATCGGCTCATTTGTCAGCCTTTGTCAAGTCCCTCAAAATTTTCTTCACTTCCTTGAGTTAATCCAAGGCAGTAAAATATTTTTGTCTCCTTTAAATTGGAAAGACAAACCAAGTAAAGGGTGAACGTTGGCTCTAAGAAGCATGGAGTCGGCTGGAGTCACATGAGAGGGGGAGCGATTGGCCAGGGGTCACACCAGGACAGCACAGGGCAGGAGGGCTGGACCGCTATTGAAGAACTTGTTGTTCTTCAGGAGGGAAACACAGGAGGGGTGGGGAAGAGTGAAAACACACGAATGTGAAATAGCACCGTAGGCCATCAGTTGATGCTTTATGTATAATTGAATTTTTCTTTAGTGAAATTTAGAATCCAATTTGTTTTTTGTTGTAGTTTAGTTTAGTTTAGTTTTGTTGTTTGTTTGTAGGTCTTGGGAACACCAGTGAAAACTGCTGAATCCCATGACAAATATTGTGAAAAAAATCACATTTTGTTACGTTTGACTGCGAATGTCTGTGTCAAAACATTGTTTTCTGAACCATGACAATTATGTATATTTTACAAAGGTTTAAGTTCACGTTTTTAAAAAGAAGAACTGAGTTTGGGGATCCAGAGCCCCTTTCTTGAGGAAAATCCATTTGTGCCAAACTGTGGAAGAGGATTATCCAGGGGAGGGGATGGGGGAGTAGGAAGAGCTTGTGTAAATGTCCTGGGGTAAGGCAGAGCAGCAGGGACAGGGAGAAGTGGGTGTGGGATAAAGAGGGAGGCAGGAGCATGCAGGCCAGACATTGGAGGCTGTGTGGATAATCTGGGCTTTATCCGACTGTGGGAATCTGTGAGCTTTTGGAGTAATCATCAGTATGATTATAATTTTAAAATATGGTGTTAGCTGTAGCATGAGGCATATTAGGACTTACTGACTGATGGTCCATGCTTCATGATGCGCTTGTATTCCCACAGATGCATTTAGAACAGAAATTAAGTCCAAATGTAGTTTATACCTCTAACCTACCGGACACCTCATGACAGCACACTGTATGGTACCAGGAAGGGGCCAGGTGGAAGCAGGGAGGGAAGAGGGCAGGGCATAAGAAGGAATGGATTATGGCAAACACCAATATATTGCCAACCTGGGAAAAGGCCGGAACTGAAAACCTGCAGCATGGTTTCTATTGAATGGCCGTCGCTTTTGAAAAATCCTAATTCAAACTAAAAGTCAAGGATTGTGTGCATGTGTGGGCCCTCTGCCTCGGTGCTGATCCACAGGAGAAGGGGTCAGGCTGGATTTAGATGGGCTGCAGAGAGATGAGAAGAAGCAGGAGGGGGAGTGTAGCTGGTGCCTGGTTAGGTTGGATACAGCAGACTGCTAGACCTCACCTCTGTTCTTCACACACACACACACACACACACACACACACACACACGCACGCACGCACGCACGCACGCACGCACGCACGCACACACGCACACACACTCAAATACGCGCACACACAGATGTTCTTATCCATCTCCATGTTTGTTGTTCAGCTCATTTTTAAATTTTACACTTTAAACTCATTTGAGTAAACTCCAACTGGATGGCAATGAATGATGGTAAATATCAGAAAATATTTTCTAACTATTGTGGTGACATATGGCCCTATAATTCTGGATTTTATAATACAGCAGTTTGACTTCTGTCTCATTTGCTTGGATAATGCTGTACTGCTAGGGAAACTGAAACATGTTTTTAAAATATGACAGCCTTCGGTTTCTGGATGCCCCCATGACAGACAGGAAAAAGTAAACCAGACTTTCGTGGGTTTGAAAGAAACAAAATGAAGACAAAAATTGTTTTAATATATAATTTTTATTTTAGAATTGTGCAGAACACAAGCTAAAGACAGAGAGAGGGCCGAAGTCCAGTGTATGCCTTTCTTCCCAGGGCTGAAAACTTGTTTTATCACTGCGAGGCTGTTTAGCTTAATGAAAGCTGTCTTACACGGTGTATCAGAAATGTAGGCTTTTTAAACAACTAGGTTTTTATGCACTTCTTTTATTGTCTTCATAAAGAGCAAAAAAAAAAAGGCAAAAGGTAGCAGCTGACAAATCAAGGCACATGTTTACTGGAGAATGCTACCACTAAGCAGAAAAGCCCAGAGCTCAGGCGTTCCTTAGAGGAATCTCTAGCTTTGATACACTGTTTCTTAGTTCCATTGTTGTCATCCTCTTTGTGTCTTAGGCGGCGGCGCCCTCCTCCTCCTCTTCCTCTTCTTCTTCTTCTTCCTCCTTAAATACAGGCTCTTTTTTAAAAGTATCTTTATTTCATTTTATTTTATGTGTGTTTGCCTGCATGTATGTCTGTACACCACTTGAACTCCTGGTTCCCGGGGAGACTAGAAGAGGGTCTCCTAGAACTGAAGTTCCAGGTAGTTTAGTGCGTTGAACGCAGGTTCTTTGCAAGAATAATGCATCATTCTAACGAGGTAGCAGCCGTCTCTCCAGCTCCCTATTGCTTTGTTTCTTCGTGAGAAAATGAAACAAAGTGAGGTGTGCTTTTTATTTAATTTTCAAAAGAGAGAGAGAGAGAGAGAGAGAGAGAGAGAGAAGAAAATCCACTACATGACAAAGGAGTTGAGCATTTTGGGCAAGGTTGAGCATTTTGCTTGTGGTGGCTCAAGATTTGAAGCATTTGGCATAAGTTGCAAAAAATAACTCAAAAGAAGAGGAGTTTTGAAAAGATTCCAGAGTATGCTGATTAGAAAAATACATTGAACTTGAACTTCCAGGGGTTGGCAAGTAGCTCCGTGGTAAAGTGTGTATAAAGCCTTGGTTTCTGTGTTTGGCATGTGCATGTGCACACATGCATGTGTGCACACACTGGGAGTGTGTGTGTGGGGGGGCAGACATGCATACAAATGCTATAGAAAGTTTTTTTTTAAATTTCAGTATCAGAACTATAAAAGTTACATAAGCAAAAATTTGAGAAGTTCCTGATAAGACTTGAAGCTCTAAAACCACCTGACCACCATGTCAGAAACAATAAGAAAGCATTAGAAGTGAAATTATCATAAGGGTATTATAAGAGTATTTTATCCCCAAGGAAAGGAAATTAAACACTGACCCTCAGCTACTAAAGAAAGGAAGATGTCACAGGAAGGGTTAACTACAACGTAGGAGTCAGAGGAAGCATGGGAATGAAGTTTTCACCATGGAGGCAGCAAGTGTGTTGGAAGGATGAACCTAATAACCCCTGGGGTTCGGGTCGAACCTGCCGGGCCATCATCAAAGCAGAGCCTGTTCTCTTTCCTTCTGAGCTGGTTTTGTGGACATCACAGCCTACTCTCCCCCAGGACCACTGGCCTCCCTATCCAAATTCCAGTTGTACTCTGCTGTGGGATGGATGGATGGATGGATGGATGGATGGATGGATGGATGGATGGATGGATGGATGGATGGACAGGACAACTTTTTTGTTTTGAAGGATACTGGTCCATCACACTCAACAGATTCAGGTGATGCTACCAAATTAAATGCATTGGGACACTGGTGACTATACCAGACAGTTTTACTTCCCCCCCCCTTTCTGGTTTTATGATATAATCCCACATGAAAAAGAATCCATCCAATATAAATTTGAGATGTTCAAATTTGAGACGTCCGTGTTATTAAAGTGTTAATAATTCTTGCTGTCTTGATGACTTGTACTAACATGATGATTAAGGTAAATGGTTGATATCATTGTTGTTAGTGTGATTTTTGCATTGCTGGGGATTGAGCCTAGTTAAGTGCGCTAGTTAAGTGCTCTAATACTGAGCCATATTTCCAGGCCCCTTTGTCTTTTTGCCTTTTCTTTTGAGACTGTCTTACCAAGTAGCCCAGGCTAAACTTGAGCTTACTCCATAGTCCAGACAGGTCTTGAACTCCTTGCTATCCCGTAGCTGAGATGATAGCTCTGGCAATCTGGCCCTTGTAGGCCCTTCAGAGCCAGTGTGCTCCATATATCTTATTACACAGTGTTATTTTTCAGTACAGCCCCTTGCATCAAATGCTTTACATCTTTAACCATTATAATAAACCTGTCTCGGCCAAAATGCATGCATGACTCCTTTTGTCAAATACAATTCTCTGGGGGAAACCAAGGCAGCAGAAACCTGAAGTGGCCAGTTGTATCACACCCACAGTCAAGGGGAGACAGCTATGAACTTATACATGAATACTAGTGCTCAGTTGGCTTTCTCCACTCATATAATTCAGAATCCCATGCCCAGGGAATGGAGCCACCCACAGTGGTCAGGTTTTCCCATCTCAATGACCACAGTCAACCTAATTCCCCAAATCTAGACAACGCCTCACTGAGACTCTTCCCACGTGGCTCCAGATTGTGTCACGTTGACAATTAAAATTCATCTTCACTGAGGATAATAACTGAACAAACACTTAAGAGTCCTAGAACATTTTGGTCGTGCATTTTTCTATAACCTAAAAGGATCACATTCCTTCACTCACTTTTTCTCAGACCGCGCTTAGATCAATAGCGCCCCCTTCGGGGTTCCTTGCATGACAAACCTCCCTGTTTCTAAGTGGGTTGCAAACTTCTCTGATACAGCCTTGAAACTGAGAGAATGACATTCCTTTCTCCCTGTTGTGCACAGTGCTGCTGCAGAAGCAGATGCCATTGACCCGCTGATAAACATCCTGTCGAGCAAGCGGGACGGAGCCGTTGCCAATGCTGCCACGGTACTGACCCACATGGCCACACAAGAGCCTCTGCGAGCTGCCATCCAGAACCACGAAGTAATGCATGCACTGCTGGGTCCGCTGCGCTCCACCAACACCAAGGTGCAGAGCACCGCGGCGCTCACTGTGGCTGCCACTGCCTGCGACATGGAGGCCCGCATGGAGGTGAGGCTGAACCCGTACACGTGGCTCGGAGTCCTGCCAACTGCTCATACTACCCGATCTTCACTAACTGTCCTCATTTCTGTTGACACAGCTCCTTTCGACCCATGTACTGGGTATTTACTTATCTACTACTCGATGCCAGGCACTGTGCTAGGTGGTAGTACCGTGATGCCAAGCAACAGTACCGTGGCCATGCTATCCCGCGCTTGCAGAGGGATCTGCCTAGCCTGGGATGGTGCAGGAGACTGTGTTCTGCCTTCCTGTCCATATTGACCCTCCAGCACGCTACCCTCCTCACACCACTGCACCCTAAGTCCATGTGAATGTCTGGTCTTTCTTTTCCTCCTCCATTTCTCTGAATGCACCCCCCCAACCCCTTTTATTTGTCTACCTGGTAAATTGCTCTTCCCATCCAAAGCCAGCTCGAACACCGCATCTTCCACTGGTCCTTTCTCCAACCCTCCAGCCTAGCTGGAGCCCTCTCTATGTTTCTGTTACTCGCCAAGTCTCTCCCTGTCTTCATACTCAACGTCTTATGGATGAAGAAGGAAACATTGTAAACACCTTCAAGCTTTTGGGAAAGGAGCAGAATTTTCTGTCCAGTGTCCTTGTTACTACTATATACCTGGTACATAATGTTCATTTGTGTATTATTTTTACAGGGTTGTGTATTATTTTTACAGACTGGCCTTTGCCCTCTGGTCTGGCCGGGGCTCTCCATCCTCACCCCTTCACTCTCTGAGAGCTGCGATTGCAGATGTGTGCCTCCATACCTGGCCTTAATAATGCCTGTTTAGCCTGTAGCTGTTAAATGAATGAGAAAATGAATGGATAGAGGAATTAATAAGTTAGCTCTCTGCCAATAGAACACACAGCATTAGATCTCTATTGTGTTGTACCCAGAAATAAATGTGGTCAGGAATCTGGCTTCCTAGGCATGCCATGTCTCAAACAAACCAGCAAGTTCTATTTATCGACACTGTGTTTGGCTTGAAAATGCTTGAAAGTGGATCATTATCCACATGGCCCCTTGACTTTGAACACTGCCTTTGACTCTGTCTTCTGGAATGTTCTCTTCATTCTCTAGACACAGAGAAAGAAATATTGCCTCTCAAACACAAGACCAGCAAGCCCACTCTCAGATCGTTCCTTCCTTGTTGGAATTTCATCCCCAGAAATTATTTTGTGATGTAACTATCACAGCTCCATTCAGCTCCTTTCTTGCTCTCTTTTGCTTCTCTATTCCTCCAAAGAATCAACCTTTATATGGTAAAGATAACAAAACACGAGCCCTTTTCTACACAACTGTTCCAGCAAGGCTTTGGCTCTGCTGCTGACCTGGGCCGTGGCGTGCTGTGAGTAGCGTTTGCTAGCTCTGAGAAACAGTGAGCTATCGTCCCATCGTCCCAGTGTGTACTTGCAAGCATGGCGTCTCTCTGTGTGTGTGTGTGTGTGTGTGTGTGTGTGTGTGTGTGTGTGATAGAAAGAGACAGAGAGAGAGAGAGAGAGAGAGAGAGAGAGAGAGAGAGAGAGAGAGAGGAGAGTTCCATTTTCCACTGCTTCTGGACTAGAGACACCTGCATTCTTTGGCTTGGCTTATGGTCTCTTCCTCTACCTTCAAGGTGGTCACAACAGCAGCGCATCCTACCATGTCCTCTGTTTCTGGCACTCCCGGCTACCTTTTGTTACAGTCTTTGTGACTACACTGGGACTGCTTGAGGGTATAGCGTCATCCCCTAGTGACAGCAATGTCACTTTTATCACCTGTACAAAGTCATTTTCAGCAGTAAGGGGACACATTTATGTCTGTCATGACCAAATGAACCTTCAGTGTTCAGGCACAGGGTTTTCCCCACACTTCAGGACACGGGCTTCCAGCAGCATCCCAGGGGAATTCTGAGGAACTCTGCAATGACTTCCCTTGGGTTTCTTAGCTTCGAATGGAAAACTGGGTTCTTATAAGAAGACTGTCAGACTTCCCTCTGAATTTAATAACTATAAATTGGCACATTCTAAAAGAGTTGAAATCTTTGCATATTCAATGAGATTTCTCTAATGTGTGATTTTTTTTTTCTATTTCCCATGCCCTGCCGAGGATGGAACCCAGGGTTCTACGCATGGCAGGCAGCTCACCACCCGTGAACTATATCGACAGGACAGCCCTGGGGTTTTGCAATTGGGTCTTCCTCTGTAATACAGGCTGGACTTGAACTCGGAGCCTCTTGCCCCAGCCACAGGATACTGAGATTACAGAGGTGGGGCACCCTGCCTGTCGCTACACTCTCAATGTGTCAGTTTTGGTTTCTGCTTGTAGTTGAGGAACTGCGGAGGTCTGGAGCCCCTGGTTGCCCTTCTGCATTCCATGAATGATGAGGTACGAAGGCATGCCAGCTGGGCTGTGATGGTCTGTGCCGGCGATGAGCTGATGGCCATTGAGTTATGCAGGCTCGGGTGAGTGGATGTTCCTTGCATCTAGCTCAAAACCAAAAGAGAGAAACAGACGTTTTAGGTCCAAGGAGCACCCAGTAGAGCCTGCACTGTCAATAAGCCTCACACGCAGGAAGGGCCACCCTGGGGGCAGGACATCCTTCCCTAGTGTGTCCACCCAAGGTGCCCACCTTGAGTCATGCACACTCCTATTCCTTCTCCAGTTCATCTTAATAAACGGTTCTCTTTCATCTTTGCCAAGCACAGCCTCAAGGCTAAAATCGACTGGGTGGGCCACGACTACCATCTCTTGTAACCACTCTCCACCAAACCCTTCACCTGATAGCTGTAGTTAGTTAGCATCTTTCCCCCAGTTCACGCTCCCCACAAGCTGCAGGTGAGTTTAATTCTCTTTAGCATAGTAGCAGCAGATGGAGTTTGAAGGTTCCCATATATTCCCAAGCATTTTTCTTATTATATAATTTTGTTGCTTAAATCTGAGGTCTTGTACACTTTTTGCATTAAATGAACAATGATAGAAAAGCCAGGGCCAGACCAACTCACCAGAGAATTCTGCTGACTGTATAGTGTAACGGTAAATAAGCAAACTGAGGAATGTTAAGTCACACTACCATACCTATTGCTGGAGAAAAGGCATCTGATAAGGTTCAACATCCCTCCATGATAAAAGCCCTGAAGAAATTAGGAGGAAAAAGGATCATACCTCAACTGAATTAAGGGTACATACAGCAAACCTTTAGCCAACATTTCTAAGTGGAGAAAAACTAAAATCATTTGCTCTGAAATCAGGAATAAGACACAGGCACCTATAGTGACTGCTCAGATTCAACAGTACACAAAGTCTTAGCTAGAGAAACGAGAAAAAGAAATGAATGGATAGGAAAAGTCAAACTGTCCTTTTTTTCAGATAGCATAATCTTTAACTCAAAAGATCCTAAATATTTCATGGAAAAACTGTGAAGCACTCTTAGAACTGACTCTTAGATATGACAAGCACTCTCAGAAACTAGCAGGATCTAAAAACACCACCTAGAAATCAGTAGCTTTTCTGTGTGCCAATATTAAACTTGCTAAGAAAGAAATGGAAGAGAAATTAATTCCATTTAAAATAATTTATAAAAAAAATCTAGGAATAAATATAACCTGTGACATAAAAGACCTCTAACACGAAAATTTTAAGACACTGAAGAAGGAAGTTAAAGAAGAACGACACTAGAAGATGAAGAAACGAGCTACGCAAACGCCCTTGAATCATGATCAACAATGGTGAAATATCAGTACTTCAAAAGCAATCCGTAGACTGAGCGCAGTACCCATCAAAATTCCAATGACATTCTTCGCAGAACTAGAGAAGATAATCCTGAAATTCACGGGAAAGCTTAAGAACCTCGGGAGAGGCAAAGTAGCACTAATCAGAAAGCGCCACGCTGGAGGAATCTCAACAGCTGATCTCAAATTACACTAAAGTGACAAAGGAGGACCAAGGGATTTTTTTTTCTTTAACACACCCATTTGTCAGTTTTCTGTTGCTGTAACAATGCCTGAGAAAGAAACTTACAAAAAAAGAAAGGTTTATTTGGGCTCCTGGTTTCAGATGTTTTAGTTCATGGTTTCTTGGTCTTGATGTGTTTGGACCGGGGTGAAGCATCGCATCACAGTGGGAGCACGGACCTACGCAGAAATCCTTCCCTCTTGGCAGTTACAGAGCCAAAGGGAAAGGGAAAGGCTCCCAGAAACCCTTTCACAAGACGCTCCAATGACCTTTCTCTCCTCCTGCTAGACCCCTCCCCTCTCTGCTAGACCCCTCCCCTCTGCTAGACCCCTCCCCTCCCTTCTGCTAGACCCCACCTCCCTCCTGCTAGACCCCTCCCCTCCCTGCTAGACCCCACCCCTCCCTCCTGCTAGACCCCACCCCTCCCTCCTGCTAGACCCCCCACCTTCCTACTGCTAGATCCCACCCCCCCCTGCTAGACCCTTCCCCTCTCTACTAGACCCCACCCCTCCCTCCTGCTAGACCCCACCTCCCTCCTGCTAGACCCCACCTCCCTCCTGCTAGACCCCTCCCCTCACTGCTAGACCCCACCCCTCCCTCCTTCTAGACCCCTCCCCTCACTGCTAGACCCCTCCCCTCCCTGGTAGACCCCACCCCTCCCTCCGGCTAGACCCCACCTCTCTCCTGCTAGACCCCACCCCAGTGCTTCCACGGCCTCCCAACAGAACCGCAGGCAGATGACCAAGCTTTTAACACAGACGTTTATCCAGGACGTGTCCCACCAACTGTTTAGATATGAGTTATTGCGTGGCATTTATGTTCTCAGAAAGTGCTGATTTGTCTTCATAATTCTGTCAGTTTCACCTCATTTAAAAAGGCAGAGGAGACTCTCAGCTTTCCATCTCAATTCTTCGCTCAGGAGCTTAAAGGATATAAATGGGAACTCAATGTCCGTTGGCTTGGAGAAAGCAAACAACACAGGCTTTATTTTATTTTATTTTTTTAATTTTATCGACAGGGCCCTAGCTATCCTTGAAGAAATTAATCGATCATTAAGTCGGAAAAATAAATTCAGTGAGGCAGCCTATAACAAATTGCTCAACAACAATCTTTCCCTGAAATATAGCCAGACTGGCTATTTGTCATCAAGCAACATAATTAGCGATGGATTCTATGATTACGGTCGGGTACGTGGTAGCATTTATTTGTGTTTTACTCTGATTTTTCCTTTAATCATGATGCCATTACATTACTATAAGCACCAAACATACTCTATATTTTTGCAGATAGAAATGTGAAAATCAGCACTTTAGCCTGGACTACTTCTGGTTATAAGATTTCTACTCTAAGATTTTCCTCATAGAGTTTTAATTAGATTCTGTTTTCCTTGCTGTTTAAGTCAGCGTGTTCATCCCAGTCTCAGTAATATCCCACCACACACACACAAGCCACTGAGAAACTGCTTCTCAACAAAAGTTCATTTTGTTCAATGGCGAGTAATTTTGAAAGAACCACTGTAACATCAGATGCTTTGGGAGAACTAAGGACAAGATCAGGAAACCAGAGAACACTGACGCACAGAGAAATGCTGGCTTGAGTCTTTGAAACATTCAGTAAGACAATATTCTATACAAAGGAGAATTCTGATTCATTCATTCTCTAAGTACTACGCTTCTGGTGTTACAGCCTTTGACTACGACAAAACTGAATGAAAAGGATAAAAGATGTCTGCTCCCATGGAGGACAGGGAAGACACAGACAGCAGCAATGTGCTGGAGTTGAGTTGGGAGTGAGGGAGATAAGAGCAGAGGCAAGTGAGGGTGTCTACAGAGCTAGGAGATCACAGGAGCAAGGGCTGTCATTTTCAAAAGGACAGTTAGGTAGCCCTCACTGAACATAGTACCGGAACAAAAATGTGGAGTGAGTGGGGAAAGTTAGCTGGGGGGCCCTTTGGGAATGAGATTTCTGGGCAGAGGAACAAGGGTAAATGTGCTTGGCATGTTTGAGGAATATCAGGATAGGGGGCAACATGGAAGAATAAAAGATGGTATTACTCATACGACAGATGGGTAAAGGAGCCCAGATCATAGGATTCTTGAAGACTACTCCAAGGTCTCAATATGAAATGGGAAATGCAGGGTAATAGGATCTGTCTTTGTTTTAGAGGACTACTCAATTTTATATCCTCTTTTTCTTTATTATTGTTATGTAAAAATAGATATGTGTGTATACATAGACAGACAGATGGATGGATGATGAATGGATGGACAGATGGATAACAGATTGGCAGATGGACAGAAGGCAGGGGGTAAGGAGGGAGGGAGGGAGACACACATAGAGAAAGAGAGAGAGGAGAGAGAGAAAGAGGGCCTTCTTACCTTGGAAACCAGTAAGGGGGCTCATCCCTGGGAAAGATGAATTCCTTTCTCCCAGCAGTGATTATCTATCTATCTATCTATCTGTCTGTCTGTCTGTCTGTCTGTCTGTCTGTCTGTCTGTCTGTCTGTCTATCTATCTATCTATCTATCTATCTATCTATCTATCTATCTATCTATCTATCTACCTGTCTGTCTCTGTCCATCTATGTATCTATCTTCTGTGTATGTATGTATGTATCTTCTATCTATCTATCTATCTATCTATGCATCTATGTATGTATGTATGTATGTATGTATGCATGCATCTATCTATCTTCTATCTATCTATTCATCTATCCATCTATATCTATCTATGCATCTATCTATCCATCTATGTATATATGAATATGAGTATGTATGCATCTACGTATGTATCTACCTACATACTATCTGGTCTATTATTTATCTACAGTGTGTGTGCACATGAATGGATTAGATCCTTCAAACTGTCAAGAGCTCCTTCTAGTAGGGTTCATGTTTAAACTCTAACACATGCAGAGACTGCGCTTTTGTGCTCACATTATCATACAGATAAATCCTGGCACCAAACTTTTGCCACTGAAGGAACTGTGCTTACAGGAGCTGAATGATCAACGTGCTATTCTGTTAGTCAACAATAAATCTGACACGTGAGTCCTTGGGAGAGGGGCGCTGCAGGGAAGTAAGTGTGCAGTTTGTGTTTGTTAGCATGCAAGTAGAAAAAGTTCCCAGTATGGAATCTTCCCAGCTGGATCTGACACTGTGGAAATAAGAGCTGGTCTGTAAACTGAGCCTGACATGGAACAACTCATATTTTCCTTTGACTCCATGTTAGCAATTTCCAGTGGATTTGGAAAAATAACCAAAGAATGTAAAATGTAGCAAATATTGACACATCTCCAGAAATGTGTGCCCATCATCTTTATTTAGAATGAATGAATGGTAACTCTAAAAATTAAAGCAGCATTAAAATAAATGCAGGATCTCACTATGCAGTTTTGGCTGGCCTGGAATTCACTATGTAGTCTAGGTTGGCCTTGAAGTCACAGATAGCCACCTGCCTCTGCCTTTAAAGTGCTGGGATTAAAGGTATGCATCACCATGCTGGCTTCCAAAGTTTTGGCTTTTTAAACTGGGTCACTTGTAGCACAAGCTGGCCTCGGCTCCTCCTGTAGTTGAGGATGACCTTGAACTTCCGACTCCACCACTGAGTGGGTTATAGGTGCCCAGCACCAGTCATGATATACGTGGTGAAGAGGATCGGATGGAAGGCTTTGTGAGTGGCAGGCCAGCCCTCTGCCAGCTGAGCGAAGGCCCAGGCCCCCAGCTCAACATTTCATATCCATGTCAGACTTGAGCAAAGTGTTGTCCTAACTTCTTCTTATGCCTTTAAAAATAATATGGCACCATTCTGCAAATATGACTTTTCTAAGAAATCTGTTTTCCAGGACAAAGTTAGTACTGACAAATTTTAGCTTGTTCCTAACTTCAAACGTATAACATTTTAGATCTCCACCTCCGTCTATGGAGGATAAATCGTCGGATGTTGGCTATGGACGAAGCATTTCTTCTTCATCTTCCTTAAGAAGGGCAAGCAAGGAGAAGGCTAAGTAAGGACACATTCTGTTGTCAACACTCAACCACCTGCTTAGGTGGTTGGAAATTTGGGGGTGGGCAGTTGTTTTGATTTTAGGGTTTTAGATTTTGGTAAATCAATTCTTTTTCTTCTTATGGTGATTTAGCTGCATAATTGTTTCGTACGCCAATGTGGCAAAAATGTCTGGGGGAAATGAAACATGGAAGAGCCTCAGTAGAGGTTGAGTTTCCCAAAACTGTGGATAGAGTGGGCCCTGATTGCAGTGGTGATTGAACCCAATCATGATGGAAGAGAAAGGACCTTCTAATAACATCTTTAAAATGTCACCTGTCAGCGCTGTTAGTGTGACTAGAATGAGCCATGTTCTTTTCAAATGACAAAAAAGAAAAATAGTTTTCGTTTTAGTGCTGGATTTGGATCTCCCACAGAAGAAAAATCAGAGCCGGCGTCAGGACGGAACACTGTCCTCAGCAGAGGTGTCGCCAAAGAGAAAGGAGGAAGGTAGGAAACTCATTGTTTTCTTCTCCCAGTTACAATCCTGACAACTTGTGATTATGCAGCAAGGGCGCAGAAAGGGAGAGATTGCTTTTGTTTGTTCTGTGCTGGGCATGGAACCCTGGAGACTCCGTGGTGAACAAGGGCTCACACTGAGCCACAACCTAGCACCTAAAATTTCCTAGTTAGTAGCTGCCCCTCAGGCCTTACATAGCTTGGTGCCGTAAAATTTGCCCAGCAAGCATCATTACCTGGATTTGAGCTCCAGCACTGCTATGAAAGAAGTTTGGCTTTTGAATCCTATGCATTGATTGAGGCAAAACCCCAAGTTGTAACTTAAGCATTTGTTTCTATTCTGTGCTGTCTTTGAAATTTTTACCCAGAATTTCTCCTGTCTCTGGATAAATCCGGTTACCCTGGTAACGACTACCGTCAAGTACTGCAATGGCTTTCATTCCAAAAGGATCATAGAAGCAGCAGTTGTCCTTAGCTACCCGTGTCCCCCACCCGTGATGGGGGATGGGAGCAAGGGGGCTTAGCTTTTGCAGCAGGCCATGTACCTGTGTCCTTTCCTGTTGGTACTCTCTCCGTCCTTTCCCTGGCTGTGTCCCCTACCCTCAGGACAGAAACAACACAGAGCAGGAGAAAGGGATATAGCTCTGGTGGTTGGAACATTTGGTGTGCTTTGTGCTTCTATGGTTTTATGTATTCTAAAATCCTATTTGGCTCTGTGGAGATAGCTCCATTGACAAAGTGCTTGCCTCGTATGCACAAATACCTGGGTTTAATCCCCAGTAGGACATAAACACAGCCTGGTGGTTCACACTTGCAATCCCAGCACTCAGGAGGTAAAAGCAGGGGGATCAGAAGTTCAGACTTACCCTAGGCTTCACAGAGAGTTGGAGGCCAGCCTGGACTACCTGTCTGAAAAAGAGTTGGGGATGGCGGTGGGGAGAAAAAAAAATGATTTGTACTTACTAATAGCAATTGAAGGAATCTTTGATTTTTTTTTCAAAATAGTAAAAAGAAAAGTAGACTTCAGTTGATTTGTTCCTCTTACCTTCTGTGGTAAGTAATGGGTAAAGATAAATAATTCCCACCTCCCAGTTTGCTTCATTGAAACATAAACCCAATACTTGAGAATTACTTAAAGTAGGTGCTGCTCCTGCCTGGTCCCAGGTTAGCCCCATATTCTTGGCTTGTTTGAATCTGGAACAAATTAAGTTCCTGTCAGTTAGGTCATGAATTGTTTCAGTAAGACCTACTGCTTAATCTTAATACTGCGAGAATCTAGTCTCCTGAACATAGGACAAAATATCTGCATCCGTGCATATGAGGAAGGGTGCGGCACGTTCAGCTAAAGTGACAGACAGTTCCTTTACCTTAAAACTGATGTTCTTATTAACACGCCACTAGTAACTAGGTGACAAAATCATCTAGAAAACTTGAAGTGTAGAAGTGAGGTCAGTCAGAAAGAGGGAAGGAGCAACAGAAGCACTTAGGACCCCGTCCCCCGAAGCTACCGTTGGTCTTGAGACTTGTAACTACAGGGTTAGGAGCTGGGGAGCAGGTCTGTGGTTGAGCTGAGGAAGACTGGGAAGACCACACTGTCCTGCCCTGACCTACCTGGACCCCTGAGACTTGGTCTTTTTTATTAATTCTGAAATACCCCCTCCCAACACCAGCCAAGCACATTTCAACAGGCCTCTTGATGCGACCCCACATGAGTATTTGTTCACCAAAGACTGGTCTGCCGTGAGTCTTGTTTACCGCAGTTGCCCCTTGACAATTATTAAGAGGAAAAAATGCTAAAGCTGAAAATACAAAGAGGGACCACTGGAGTATGGGTCAGCTGTGAAATGGGAAGGCTGAGCCTTGCCCGAGACTCCTGCTTGCTTTAAGTTTCTTTGACTTCCTTGCAAAGGAGCTCTAGTGACAATCTAGGGAGAACTTCCCCCTTCCTCTCAGAGGATATGTTAGTTGGGTTTTCTGTCAGCTTGAGTCTTCTGGGAAGGCAGAACCTTAATTGAGAAAATGACCTCAAGCGGATCAGCCTGTAAGCAAGCCTGAAGGATATGTTTTTTTTTATCAGTGATTGATGTTGAAGGACTCCACCCACAGTAAGTAGTACCATCCCTGGGGTCCTGGGGTGTATAAGAAAGCAGGCTGAGCAAGCCATGAGGAGCGAGCCAGTAGGCCGTACACCTACATGGCTTACACTTCAGTTCCTGCCTCAAGTTCCAGCCCTGACTTCTTCCCTCTGTGATGGAGTGTCACCTGAGAGATGTAAACTGAACCCCTTTTCTCCCTAGCCAAAGTTGCTTTTGGTCATGGTGTTCATTACATCACTTCCTAAGGCAGAGTCACTTACTCTTCTGTCAGCCCTTCTGCCCCTCTCTGCTAGTACCATCCCTTGAAAAAAGGCTGGTAAAGTAATCCCAAGGAGTACCAGTGACAGAGAAGGTATTATCTATTAGCTGGAGATACTGAAAGTAATTATAACGTATGGGTCTGGGGGTGGGGCAAAGGTTTAGGACAAGGCTGTTTGCAGGAAGGGTGTGCAGAGCAGAAAATGGATTCAAGGAATTCAGCAGCTAGTGCCTAGTGTTAGCCAATGGAAGTGTGTGAAGAGCAAGCTTTTCCACTAGGGGTAATTGGTGTAAAAGTGAATAATAACTCATGCAGATGTAAGCAGAGTGCCCAGCACAATTAAAGTTTTTAATTAGCCGGGCAGTGGTGGTGCACGCCTTTAATCCCAGCATTTAGGAGGCAGAGGCAGGGGCAGGGGCAGGCAGATTTCTGAGTTCATGGCTTGCTTGGTGTAAATAGTGAGTTCCAGGATGGCCTGGGCTACACAGAGGAAATTTAAAAAAAATAAATAAATAAAAACAAACAAACAAAAACGAAAATGATACAAGCAACAAAGTTTTAAATTAACATGCCACAAAATTGCTTTCTGTTTAAAGTGCTACAGAATTTTAAAGAGGGAATTTGTGTAACCATTGACACATAGAAAAGAGCTCCACCATCCCAGAGCCCTGCCATGATACTGCAGCTCGCTCTTTCTTCCAGATGCCGGGACTTGGTGGCGGTTTTCTGTTATTTTTGCCTTTCCGAGGTCTTACTATGTAGCCCTAGTTAGCCTAGAACTCACTTGTAGACTAGGCTGGCCTTGAATCTACAGTAATCTGCCTATCTTTGCCTCCTGAGTGCTGGCGTTAAAAGCATGGACTACCAGGTCCAACCAAGAATGACTTTCATGGGATCATTGGTGTGTTACATTTGATACTGATGTTTTCTAGCCAGCATAATCCTTTGCGATCCTTCCAAATTGTTCTGTGCATTAGTAGCCTAAACCTTTTTATTCTTAACCAGTATTTTATCGTATGGCCTTAACACTATATACCTATCTCTTATCAAAGGACATTTGAGTTGTCTCTAGTTAATTTTTTATTTAAATTAACTTTTACTATAGATATAAAATAATGAGCTTTGTCATGGCATTTGCATACAAACATACATACACTGTATTTTGTTCTAACTAATCTCCCTCCCCTATTACCCTCTCCTTATTCCCCTGATGCTTCTCAGGTTGATTCAGGGCATAATTAGTATTTGGCCATTTTACCAACAGAATATGGGATTTTATTATTGCTTACTCTCAAAGGAAAGGGAAAGGGAAAAAAGAAGAAGAGAAAGTGAAAGAGGAAGAAGAGGTCCTGTCAGTGCCCAAGCTCACGGAAGGCACCCCCGAAAAAGAATGGTACCCTCCTCCTGACCCTGAGTTCTGTGTGTATGTACTCGAGGTGACCAAGTCAATATTGCCCATCACCAACATTAAGGAACAGATTGAAGTTCTTGCCAAGTGAGTCTCTCCCCCTCTCCCTCTCTCTGTATATCTATTTTAATTACAGAATTTTAAAAAGTTCCAGTGGTTTGCTTTTCTTTAAAGCTACTTTAAAATAAAATCAACAAAATAAGCCGGGCAGAGGTGGCGCACGCTTTTAATCCCAGCACTTGGGAGGCAGAGGCAGACAGATTTCTGAGTTCGAGGCCAGCGTGTTCTACAGAGTGAGTTCCAGGACAGCCAGGGCTACACAGAGAAACACTGTCTCAAAAAATCGGAAAAAAAAAAGTCAACAAAATAAACCGCAATGGTTCCCAGCGCCTGTGCTCTGACTCGATGAAGAACACATAGGTGCTCTTCATCTCAGTTAAGGCGCATTTCTGTGTGAGTCAGAGTTGAAATAGCTTAGAGACAAACACTTGGTATTTGCTTTTGCTGTTTTTTCTAGCTAAGCTGTTAAGATGCACCTTTGATATGATCTTAGAGAGTTTGTAAGTGAACCTATATTTAAAAATCAAATCGTTCCTTAGGTGTATGAGGTACCCATCATTTAAAGGTAACCTATTGTGAGTTCTCTCTAAACTCCCCTGCCGTTTTGTTGTTTATTATGTTTTGTTAATACAAATTTACTTTTCTGATGGTTTATTTGCTATTTCTTTGGAGTGGGCTGTGGGCATTCCGAGAGCTTGCTGCTGGACAGACAGAGCCCTGTGTAAGCCTCCGAAGTTGCCCTCCTCCCCTGGGCTCCTTCCATAAACAGAGGCTGAGGCCTTGAGCAGGTCTCTAAGGGCTGGAAGGGAGCAGGACCGAAAACGGGGATGGGGTCCGTGATTGACACAACCCAGCAGTCGAGCTGCTGGCTTCAGCACGGGCCTGCAGTCTCGGTGGGAACTCTGCACTCCAGACAGGAGTCAAATAGCAGCCCTCAAACCCAGAAGCGACAACTGTAAGCCTCACAGCTGCCAGATCCCTGACTTCTGTCTGCTGGGGCTGGGGGAGATTCAGGGCGGTTGGCTCTGGAAGGATTTCCTGTGTCCTTGAGGCTTGATGGCTCTGACTGGAGTCTTGTAAACATCTGTCCAGTACTTCCCAACACTGAGTTCTAGCGGAGGCTCCACCCGTTACTTCTGAATCATCTTATTTTCAGACATAGATAAGGAGAAAGACAATGGCAGAGGACTGTCCCAAAGCATGATGGGCTGTCTCTGCAGGTGGATTGACAGCTCTCCTCCACCTCCCTTCCTCATTGTCTTTTGTTTTGGTTTAGTTGCGCTGTTTTGTTTTTCTTCTTGTGTGTTTTTAAAATTTTATTTATTCACTTTACAACCCAATTATCATCCCTTCCTTTCCTTCCAGTACTCCCTCACAAAATCCTCCCCCATTCCACTTCCCTTTTGAGAAGCGGAAGCCTCCTCCCCCCCACCCCACCCCCGTGTTACACCCCTCCCCACACATCAACCGGGGCGGGACTAGGACTAGGTGCATCCTCTCCCACTTAGGTCAGGCAAGAGGGTCCTTTTAGGGGCCAGGTATCCACTGGAAGGCAGGAAGGCTGGCCAGCAACAGACTCAGGTATAGCCCCTGCTCCAGTTGTTGGGAGACCTGCATGAAGACCAAGCTGTTCATCTGCTACCTATGTGCAGGGAACCTAGACCCTGCCCAGATTCGCTCTTTGGTTGGTGATTTTAAGTCTCTGGGAGTCCCAAGGGTCCAGGTTAGTTGAGTCTGTTGGTCTTTCTACGGAGTCCCTGTCCACTTTGGGTTCTTCAATCCTTCAAGACCTCCCGAGCTCCATCTAACGTTCAGGTGTAAGACTCTTCATCTCTTTCCATTGGCTGCTGGGTGGAGCCTCTCAGAGGAATGATATGCTAGGTTCCTGTTGGCAAGCATAACAGAGTATCCTTAATAGTGTCAAGGATTGATTCTTGCCCATGGGATGGGTTTCAATTTGGGGCAGTCATTAGTTGGCCTTTCCCTCAATCTCTGCTCTGTCTTTGTCCCTGCACATTTTATAGGCAGGACACATTTTGGGTGGAAGATTTGTGGGTGAGTTGCTGTCCTAATCTCTCCACTGAGAGTCCTGCCTGGCTTCAGGATCCATATCCCTCACTGCTAGGAATCCCAGCTAAAGTCACTCCCATAGACCCTCTGGGATCTCTCCCTATCCCAGGTCTCTGACAGGTGGGAGAGATTGCCCATTCCCCCACCCCACCCTTACCAAAGATCTTCCTTCTCTCTCCCTCTTTTCCCTGAGCCTGCCCCACCCCCGTTTTGGGTTTTATGACATAATTCTTCACAGCCCAGCCCAAGACCAATCTTTCCTTTAACTTTTCAATTTTTCTTACTCCCCATATGTTCTTAGTTATAGAGAATTTTTAGAGATATTTAGTGATATTATCATAGGAGATCATACTTTGGGGGGGTACCCAAAACAAACTATCCCAATTTCTATCTCACACACTCCTGCTACCCCCACAATACATTTTTCTTCCTCCTCCTATTCTATTCTCCTTTGATGTCAGTGTTATATAATGTCATATCATTCTTAATTCAAAAGATAAATTCTAAAAGAAAAAAAGTCACGAAATTTACACTGGGCTACTCCAGTGTACTATACACTGGTATAAACTTAGTCTTCCTAGCCTGTGTGAAGCTGGAGAAACCTCACAAGGGCAAGGCCAGCCTTGGCTACATGCTGAGACAGGTCTTTTGCTGAGAATAGGTCTTTTGTCTTGCCAAAAGTCCATGAATTTAATGGGAGATTTGACTGGGTTCCTCTTGCTTTTGAGTTTAAATTCCTTGAAAAATGAAAGCTTATCAGTTAGTAAACGCCTCCACTTTCAGACTAAAACACTTCCCCTGCACTGTTCAAGAGTAAGATAAAAATGTAAACCCCCATTTATAGTTAGTGTGGTAGTCACAGGCCTGTGCTATGTCCACTGGGATCTTAGCATTCATGTTCTTCTATTGTGTTGAATCAAATCACCAGGATTCCAGTTTATATATGTGTTTGTGATTGTCTCAGTACAGTAAGCATGCTGATTTTTTTCCTGCAGGTATATTTATTTTTTAAGTAAAATAAATAAAAACCAAAGAAAGTGTAGTTTTTACATGTGCAATTATATATATAATCATCCAAAGTAAGTGATTAAAACTGTTTTTCATCTCAATGCAATGAGCACAGGTATGTGGCAGATAAAATGGGCGGTAAGATTCCAAAGGAGAAGCTAGCTGATTTCAGCTGGGAACTTCACATAAGTGAGTTGAAATTTCAACTGAAATCCAATGTCATACCAATTGGATACATCAAGAAGGGAATCTTTTATCATCGAGCGTTGCTTTTCAAGGTATTTAAGCTATTTCTGTCTCATTTGTCATTAAAAAGTTTTGTCTTTATCTTATCAGAATGAGTCAGTTGCTAACACTTAACAATATACTAATCTTTGCATTTATACTTATTTAATTTGAAATATTTGTGACTATGTATACACACACCACACACACACACACACACACACACACACGTGCACCTGCACATACATTTCATCAGACTGCTAGAAGAACTGTCACACTGTCACTCAAATTTATCATCTACCTCTGTCCTTCCGGGATTCCTGCAGGGTTTGGAGATTAGAGATAGGTCTGTGATAGACTCTGCAGTTAAGAGGTGCCTAAGTCTCTGAGGTGGTACCAGAGAAAGGCTCAGAGAGAGAAGTGACACACGGCCAATCTGTTAGAATCTACATAGGTTCTATCAGCTGTCAGGTGTGGTGGAGCTCACACACCTGCAATCCTGGTTCCTGGGAGGCTGAGGTGGAAAGATTTTCAAGTTCGAGGCCACTATAGGCTGCACAGCAAGACTCTGCCTTTTAAAAAAAAGTCTCAGAGCCAGGAAGGTGGCTCAGCAGGTAAGGAAACCTAACCAAAGTAGATGACCTGAGGTTGTCCCTCAGGATCTACTCAGAGAAGAAGGTGCATGTGCAAAGGCAAACACACACAAACACACATAGAGAGATACACAAACACACACACACAGAGTAAACACACAAACATGCACACACACATAGATAAACACACAAACACACAGAGAGGTAAACATAAACACACAGATAAACACACAAACACTAGAGAGATAAACACACAAACACACAGAGGTAAACACACAAACACACAGAGAGATAAACACACAAACACACAGAGGTCAACACACAAACACATAGAGATATAAACACACAAACATAAAGAGAGAGGTAAACACAAACACACACACAGATAAACACACACAAAGAGGTAAACACACAAACATGCACACACACATAGATAAACACACAAACCACACAGAGAGGTAAACACAAACACACAGATAAACACACACAGAGAGGTAAACACACAAACACATAGAGAGATAAACACACAAACACACAGAGGTAAACACACAAACACACAGAGAGATAAACACACAAACACACAGAGGTCAACACAAACACATAGAGATATAAACACACAGAGAGAGGTAAACACACACACAGATAAACACACACAGAGAAGTAAACACACAAACACATAGAGAGATAAACACACAAACACACAGAGAGGTAAACACAAACACACAGAGAGATAAACACAAACACACAGATAAACACACACACAGAGGTCAGCACACAAACACATAGAGATATAAGCACACAAACATACAAAGAGAGGTAAACACAAACACACACAGAGATACACACACACACAGAGGTAAACACACAAACACACAGAGATATAAACACACAAACACACAGAGAGGTAAACACAAACATACACACAGATACACACACACAGAGGTAAACACACAAACACATAGAGATATAAACACACAAACACACAGAGAGATAAGCACATAAACACACAGAGATAAATATATAACCACACAGAGAGGTAAACACACAAACACAGAGAGATAAACACAAAAACACACAGAGGTCAACACAAAAACACATAGAGAGATATAAACACACAAACACAGAGCAAGATAAACACAGAAATATACACACACAGAGAAACACACACATACACATGCAGAGAAACACAAACACACAGAAACACACAAACACACACAGAGCTAAATATATAAAAAATTTTCACTAGGTAGGAAAAAAAACAACTTTCTAAACATATAAACACCTACACTTAAAATGTTATTGACATGAGAAGCAGTTGTCCACTTAAGGAATGCAGAGGATATCATGTAGACAGAAAGCAGAAGAGGGAGGGAAACAGAGAGTGGGTATATTTGAAGGCCTGATAGGAAGCATCAGATGAACCTGCCCTTCACCCTAAAATTTGAGTAACCACTAAAAGTTGTTAGGAGAGAGAGAGAGAGAGAGAGAGAGAGAGAGAGAGAGAGAGAGAGAGAGAGAGAGAGAGGAGAGAGAGATTTTGAAAGGCCATTCGTGTTGTAGACCGAGGAATGAATTAGAACAAACACACACCTAGAGAGAGGATGACCCATTAGAAGGTGGGCAGATAACAATTTAAGGGGAAAAGGGGGTTTGTTCAGTCTACATGGGGAGGTATGGCAGCTGCAGCTGGTAACACTGCACCCACAGTGAGGGAGCAGGGGAAGGGAGAAGCTTTTTTCTTCTTTTCTCCCCTTTATGCAGTCTGGGACACTCCAATCCCCACTCCCAACCCATGGGATGCCGCTGGCCAAATTGATATTTTGGTTTTTGTTTTTGTTTCTTTTTGATTTTTCGAGACACGGTTTCTCTGCATAGTCCTGGCTGTCCTGGAACTCGCTCTGTAGACCAGGCTGGCCTCGAACTCAGAAATCTGCCTGCCTCTGCCTCCCAAGTGCTAGGATTAAAGGCGTGCGCCACCACTGCCCTGTTCGCTGGCCACATTTAAAGTGACTCTTCTCTCCTCCCTCTCCAGTTCTTACAGATACCCTGAGGCAAGCCTACTAGAAGTGAAAGGGTTTGTGACTGAAGGAACTCAAATCAGCTCAGGAACCTGAAAGGCAGGAGCTGATGCAGAGTTGGTGGAGAAGTGCTGCTTACTAGTTTGCTCCCTATGGCTTACTCTGTCTGCTCTCATATAGAGCCCAGGACCACACAGCCTCTGGATGGCCCTGTCCCACCAATCACTATTTAACAAACACCTTACAGGCCTGTCTATAGCCTGAGCTTATGGAAGGCATTTTCTCAATTGAAACGCCCTCCTCTCTGAGGTCTATATACCTTGAGTCAAGTTGGCATAAAAGTAGCTGGCATGACCATCATAATCCCATCACACTCCAGTTTGCATCTCACTCCAATTTTGCATGAATCCTATTCATCATCTAAATGCCTTTTAATATAACAAAGCATCCCGGGCTGGTGTGTGGCAGGGGATCTAAGCAGCAACTATTTCTCACAGTTCTAGAGGGTGTGAAGTCCAAGAAGAATTTGCATCTGTGTAGGGACTTCTTCCTGGTTTGCAGTCAGCTTCATTACTGAGGCATCTTCACAGGACGGAAGATCTTATCTTTTCCTGTTTGTTTGTTTGTTTGAGACAGGGCCTCTACATAGCCCTGGCTGTCCTAGAACTCACTCTGTAGATAGACCAGGATGGCCTTAAACTCCCAGAGATCTATCTGCCTCCCAGAGTGCTGGGATTAAAGGTTTGTGCCACCACAGGCCAGGCAGATCTTTCTGTTTTTCTAATTCCTGAGGAGGGACACCTCACCCACACAAGCTCCACTAAGCTCCACTAAGCCTAGTCACCTCCCAAAAGTCTCACCTCCAAATACATTTTCAGAGCCAGGCCTTCAGCATATAGGCTTGGGAGGGCGTACTGATCTTCAATCCCTAACTCTGAATCCATTGCTCTTAAGGCTGCCTGGATCATGCAATTACCTAGCATTCCAGCACTGAATGCTAAGCAAGGTGCTTGCTCTCTGAACCTCTCGATCTCTATCCTCTCCACGCATCTTCTTTAGCCCCTTTTCTTCCAAACCCTTTTTTGGCCCTTCAATGAAACCCAGGAATGGCCCTTGTTTGATTTCACTCCCTGCCCGGAGGCAGCCAACAAGTGACTCACTGGTAACCTCAGTTTTTCCACCTGCACCCCAGTTCCAGAGTAACGACTCGGAGGCTGATTATTTACTAACAATGCTTACAGCCTTTTGCTAGGCTTGTTTCCCAAATAGTTTGTATTTTATTTAACCTATTTAACCTATTCTATGTCTGCCACATGGTTGGATATCTTTCCTCAGAGTTCAGGTGGCAAATCTCTGGCCTCTATTTCCCAGAGTTCCAATCTCTCTATCGGAACTCCCACCTTCTACTTCCTGCCTGTTGCTAATAGGTCATCAGCTTTTTATTGACAGGTGACGCTTCCACATAATACACAGAGATTATCCCTGCACAAACTCACTCGTTTCCCTTCCTGTCCTCGCCACCATCTTTCATAGCTGCCTTGCCAGCCCAGGACCAGTTGTCAGTCCTGACCACTCTGATGCACAGGCTTCAGAACACAACAGGGCTGTCTGTGTTTCGGTGGAGGTGTGCGTCAAGCCATTTCCTGCCTATTGCAGACATTTTCCTAATGCTTTCCAGCATCTAAGCCCCACCCCTGCACCCCTTTCCTCTGAGCGGGGGGGGGGACTTCTGCGTATACCACATTACAAGGAAAATAGCTTTTTAGACAAAGCTCCTTCACTCACCAACTCAGAAAATTGCCTTAGGCTGCACGCTGGAGGCAGATGTCTAAATCCCCGTTTAAGTCGCAACCTTAAAGTACCTTACCTCAGTTTCACTCCAGCAAATAGGGGATGGTAATCTATTGTAGTGATTTAAAGTGCTTCAATAGAAAAAAAATAGGAGACATACCAGTAAGTGTTTCTTTGGAGAATGTCACACACACATACACACACACACACACACACACACACACACACACACACACACACACACAGTCTTTGTATCTTCGAGGGAGACAGATTTTGATACTTTTTCTTCCGAGATCACTGCTTTCTCGGCCATCTTCAGCTACAGGACAAACAGTATCAAAATCAAAACCTAAGAGTCCTGAGAATGACCACCAAGTCTTTATCATTCTGGCCTATCCGGAACTATGCAGTTTGGGAAAGTTGTTGCATAGTAACAAATATACCCAATTAAAACATGAATTCTCTTTCCCCAGTGCTTCTCACACTTAGCCTTGTTGGGTGGGACTTGGCACTCATTTCCTCCTCATACAATCATCAAGGTAACTCGCTTCTCCCCAGCTCACAGAGGAAGAACTGGAAGCCTGGCTTGCCAAGCCGGCCCTTGGCTTATGCTCACACAGGTTGGTAAGCACCCGGGCTGAGTGGAAATCTGAACCCGGGCAGTCTAAACAAGCTCTTTTATTCATTATTGTACGGCAGAAATGTTTCTAAGTGATTTTAAGGACACTTAAGGAAGGGGCTCTCGCTACCTCAGGCGTGGCAAGCACGGTTCTGGCAGCCCTTACACTTCTGCCCCTTTCCCTCTGCCTTGCTAAAAACTGTTAGAACGCATTCCCGAAACTAGCCACTAAGGCCAGCTCCCTTATTTTGCTACTTCCTCCTCTAGAAGCTGACTACCAAAGTCCAGCAATGAAGTATTTAAGTCCAGCAGTCAAAAACTCCCTTTGCCTCACCTAATTAGCATGTCCGATTAAAATTAAACACCTCATCCTAACATGGGGTTTCCCCTTTTACCTTTATAAACAGCCATTTGCCTATGGGCCACGCCTGAGACAGTCCTTTGTCCCAGGGACAAATACCCTTTCCCTTCGCCCTGTTTTCTCCCCTTCTCCCTTGTCCTCCCTCTCCTCCCTTTGTCTCTTAGTCCTGCCCTCTATCCCTCTGGGTCCAATAAATCTCCTTTGTGTTGAGAACTTGGTCTTGGGGCTTTTGAGTTGTACCACATTCTCCTTCATTTAAACAAACAACAACAACAACAACCCATCTAAGTCAGGGGAAATCAGATGGAGGGACCCAGTGCACTGAGGTAGCAGCCTGAAGTCAGAGAGTTTGCTGCAGTTTGCTGTCTACTGCCCCGTGGTTCTTTCTACATCACACAGCAGACTGGCTGGAAAGAGGACTTGTTTCAACCTCACTGCTTGCTCTGGTCAAAGAGCACCCTGGGCCGTGGACAGACTGATGGATGCATGGGCTGGAGTCCTAGGATAGCTCTCCTTCAACCCTCCAGCTACTGTATCCAACTTGTATTCCACTACATTAACTTCCTGAAGTGTCCTTTCCCAGGGCGCTCTGCACACACTGAGTCTACCGACGACGGTAAGCCCTCAGGGACAGCCCATGCGAGGCTCTTATCTCACTCTTCTCCACTTTCTAGCTTCCAGTCAAACATCGTTGCATGCCTGTCTTTAATTCTCTCCCACTAAGGATCTCTTTCCATCAGCTTGCCAATGACCCTGAGCCCCTGGTGTCTTATTCCTACCACAGGCACTGGCTGATAAAATCGGGGTAGGCTGCAGCCTGGTGCGTGGCGAGTACAGCCGAGGGTGGAACGAAGTGAAGCTGGTGAACGAGGTTCAGAAGGGTGTGATCGGGAACCTGCCCCCACCAGAAGAGTACATCGTGGACCTCATGTTCTACCCGGGGAACCTGCTGAAACTGCGTAGCAAAGAGGCCGACGTCTACTGCTTCCTGTAGCCGCCAGAGGAACACAAGGGCACCCACACCAGAAATTGTCTTCACCTGTTTTCTAAGAGGGGCTTTAGCCGATTAGATAATTTCAAATAAAAGTATTAGAAATGGTTCTGTGTAGAATTAAGATGTGGATGTGACCATGCGGTGCTCCGGGTGCAGGCTGTATGGAGAGTTCCGGCTCTATCGGGGTCTCCCATGCTCTCCATCCCCACTTAAGGTTATCATGGGTAAAACCAACCCAGCCCGCTTGGAGCTTAGGCATCTTTTATGAAGGTGCACAGCAACTGCTTCCTATGATGGAACGGGCTTCTCACCGGTCCGCTTTGGTATTCAGAATACTTAGTTTATATAAACTCAGTCCAATTGAGTCCCAGTCACCTCGTCCGGATTTAAGATTTAAGAGACGCTAGTATTTCAAAGTACTTTCTAAATTGTTGATGTTTATTTGTTTATTTTTTTAACTCTGATTAGGGACTGAGGAGCTGACTGTGGTTGGTGGTTTGAATAAGAATGGCCCCCATAGGCTCATATACTTGGCAGGGTGGCCGTTAGGGAGGGAGGCTACTTGACAAGGATTCCGAGGTGTGGCCTTGTTAGAGGAAGTATGCTTTGGGGGTGGGTTTTGGGGTTTCAAAAGCTCAAGCCAGGCCCTTGTCTTTCTCTTTCTGCTGCCTCTGCATGCTGATGCAGAGCTCCCAGCTCTTTCTCCATTACTATTTCTACCTGCATGTTGCCATGCTTCCCTCCCTGATGATAAAAGACTAAACCGTTGAGCTGTAAGCCAGCCCCAATGAAAGCTTTTCCTTTATAGAAGTTGCTATGGTCATGGTGTCTCTTCACAGCAATAAGACACTGACTGTGGAAACTGTTTGCCACACAAACATGAAGACCTGAGTTCACATCTCTGGTACACACCTAAAAAGCTATCCACACTGCCACTAGCACGACACTCGTGATTAATGTCTGATCTCTACACCTATGTACATACATATGTATGTATACACGCACACACACACACACACACACACACCAGCACATTTAATTTAATACTGGATCACCCCCAAATTATTTTTCATTAATATAACTTGAAAATTACATGATCCCGAGGAAGAAACAGTTATATAGAAGCAAACAGAGCAGACCCTTGATGAGAACTTGTGTTTCTCATCAAAGGGGAGATATAAATCGCCATTTCAAATGGTAATGCAGATGAACATTATTGATACAATAACTCATGCAGTATATATTTTCTAGTCATTCTTTAAAGTCTGAAGTTTATCTGCACAATCATTTTCCTAGTGTGTTTTACAATGAGATTGATTTTTTTTAAAAGAACTATGGCTAAAATTGTTTTTCAAAAACCAGTCTGTGGGGATGAGAACATAGTTCATTAAATATGAGCTTAGCAAGTGTGAGACTCTTTAACCCTCAGGTAAGAAGTAGGGAGCCTGGAGACATTTAAATGCTTATAACTCCCCTGCCAGGCAGCCTACTCAAAACAGCTGCTAGCCTCTGGTTCAATGAGAAACCCTGTCTCAAAGCATTAAGGAGACACCAAGTCTCCTGTTCTGTCCTCTGAATGGACACATGTGGGCATATACTACACCTACACACTTGTATACATACAACACAGCATACATCTGAGCACACATAATCACATGAAGACACAAATCTGTAATTTTAAAGCATATAATTCTTTATCTTGGAATAAGCTGCTTTATTTTTTTCCAGTGGCATGGTAAATTATATTTATCATGTGATTTAATGAATCAGAGTATGGATTATAGGGCACAAGCCCATCTCAGCATTTTTCAAGCCTGTTTTGATCCGGCAAATGCTTAAGATGGATTACAAAGATTTATGAAGTGTAACAAGATAAAAATGAAAATGAATGACAAACATGAGCATAGGACACACACACACACACACACACACACACAGAGAGAGAGAGAGAGAGAGAGAGAGAGAGAGAGAGAGAGAGAGAGAGAGAACGTGCTCACAGCCAGGAATGAGCTGAGCATGCAAAATGTGTCCACGAAGATGGTAAATGAAGATCTGACTCCACTCCAGACAGCCGCTGAAGAGGCAACGCTGTCTGCTAAGTGATTAGACCAGGCCGCATAGCTAACAGCACAGAGGACCTTCTTAGAAGGGACAGCTACAGGGAGATCTCTCCTTCTGGAGCTTCACTGAGATAATCAAATGTAACAGGAAGAGATCGGTGCATTATAGTGTGAAAAATAATGTCCTGGGCCAGCGGCCAGTCATCAGTAGATATAGGAGGATCTAGAATGAGTAGATTGTGACGGCAGTTGCAGGGGGAGCTGTTGTGGAGGCCCAGGCACACGTGTGCTTTTGCTACGAGCCCATGTATAAGTGTGTGCTCTTGCTGCGAGTGCTGGTGCTCACCAGGACACTTTTCAGTCGCTTTGTTTCTTGCATCTTTTAGACAATTTCGCACAATGTCCCTCTTAGGGTCTAGGTGTTATTGAACAGTTTAATAGTTTGCATTCTATGTATTTCCAGGCAGGGCTTTGAAGTTCAAGAACCATATAGTTGAACATCCACCCAATCACATAAAATAATTTGCAAAGGCAACAAAGGTTATGAATGCCTATAAATGAACTTAAGAGGAACCATGAGAGAGACTGAACATGCTTCTGGCTGGAAGACTCGGCAATCATCTTTCCCATATCAACACACAAGTGGTATTATTTCCATTAGAATCCCAGGGCACCCTTTCTAGTTGGCTGCGGAATGCATCTAGAAGAATGTTCAAGTATTCACACTATGAAACAGAACAACACAGAGGGACTAGCTTTCCATTTCCTATCAAATATCAGAGCATGTGCTGAAAAGCAACCAGAAGTCAACCAACAAGTATGGCGCAAACATAAAAAAGAGAAGAATTAAGACCCCAGATGAAAACCTTCATGTAGCATTTGGGATTTATTGTTACAAAAGTAGTTTGTCTAGTAGGAATGTGGCAGCCTATTTAGAAAGTGGTGCCTCAGTCTTAGCATGAAAAGCCTTTACTGTATGTGGCAGGAGAAACAAGGAGCCACTGAAGACCATTTATAAGTTTTGCCACATAAAACTTGTAAATAAAATACACTGTGAATAAGGTTGCAGACAAGGAGGAAAAAAATGTGGCATGTGCAATGGACAAATATGTTCATATCCTTAATAAGCAAAAGTCGTCTATAAATCACTAAGGAAAAACAAACAGTCCATTTGGAAACCAGACAGAAACAAATGCATGTTTCTACCATGGCAACAAGCAATTGCCCAATCTCAACCTAAGCTAAATATTTTTAATGAGAGTGCAAGTCAAACACAAATCAATAGGGGTTTTCTGCCTCAGGTTGACAGATGCCTGCTGTAGTGTGGATATGGCTTGACTCCCAAGTACCCATATGCTGGAGGCTTGTCCTCCAATTTACTGGTACTCAGAGGGCTGGGCTCTGTAAGGCATGGGGCTGGAAGGGGGTTGACTGGGTTGGGAAATCAGAAAGGGATCAATATGTAGCCAGTGAAGGCTTCCAGGTGTCCATTCACCAAGACAGGGTTGCCATGGAAGAGGAGTGTGTCTCCCACTTTCTCTCATACTCATGCATCTGCCACATGACATCCTGGCAGCCCTCCACCCATGTGACACCACCGACTCATCCTCGTGGCCCTCTCTTAAACTTTCCAGCCACCAAACACTTGAGAAGCAGGAATCTTTCCAACACTGAACAGGAGGCATTCTCCAACACAAGCATTACCTGCTCCAGCTGTTTCTGATGAATCGGCTGATTCAATGCCCCCATTGTGCAGCTGTGCATACCAGGACACAAGGCTCTCCATCACTTCAGTAGGAGAGGAAGGTTTTGCAAGATGATGGCTTGGGTGCAGTCCTGTGCCTCGGTTCAAGCTACACACCTGGATGAGATCATTGGGATTAAGAGGTTTACTCAGACGTGCTTTATTTCTTGATCTTCTCTCTATGGGATTTCTGGTTAGTGGCTTACAGACCCCAATGCTAGCAATGAGGAGACTGGGGGATGCTGAAACACTTTACGCATTGTAATATGTAGTTGTTACTTCAAAATTAGACTTATACTTGTGGAGTTCAAAACATTTCGTTAAAATTAATATCTAAGTAGAAATATCCTTATGAAGTGGAGAGATAGGCAGCTAAAGGCGGGAATCCTAGAACTATTCGGGAGTCTCCTCAGAATTCAAGGCCAGCCTGGACAATGGAGTTAGACCTAGCCTCAAAACTACTAGAAAATGGGGGCTGGAGGGATGGCTTCATGGTTAAGAGCACTTTCTGCTCTTGGAGAGGACCTGAGTGCAGTTCCTACACAGTAGCTCACATCCCTCTGTAACTTCAGTTGTAGGGTATCTGATATGATCTTCTGGTGTCTGCTGCCACTGCATTCATATGGTACACTATATATGCATACAGGCAAAACACTTATACACAAAAGATAAAAATACATAGATCTTAAAAGAGATAAAAAGGGGGGAGAAGAAGGGGCAAAAGGAAGGAAGGAAGGAAGGAAGGAAGGAAGGAAGGAAGGAAAGAAGAAAGGAAGGAACAGTTAAGGTGCCACAGGAAGCTTGGAGCTGACACTGCTTTCTAGGAACACATCAATTTTGCTTGGCAAGGAAGGACACATTGTCATCCATAAGAAATGCTTATGTATCAGCACAAAGTAGTATGGGAGGTCAATGGATGTTGACCTTTTCTTTTTATCGAGGCAGAACCCTTAAAAATCATCACCCGATTCCCAGCATGCCCCCACATAGTAATCTTTGCCCAACCAGTCATCTGGAGATTCGCCCTGGGGTTTTGGAGACAATGCATTCAAAACCTCTCAGAGAATGCTCAGTCTACACAACTGATTTTCCTTTTCCTTTTTTTAACTTCAATGGAAACCTGACCAAGGACTTTGTGAGCATGGTTGCTGGTTTTGGATATTCATACAGCAGTGGGGTTATGACCAGTCACTTATCTAAAGATTAGCTGTCTTGGGTTTATTTATTTCTTTGAGGGATTGATTGATTTTTAGAGCCCAGGCTAGCCTCAAATTCACAACCCCACTTCCTCTACCTCTTGAGTATATGGAGACCATGATGCCAGGCTCAGGGTTTATTTAAAAATACAGTTCTTCATTTAAAAATCTCTTGAGCGTTGGGTAGATCACTGGCTTTTTTCTTAAGCTTTTATGCTTCCCAAGCCAAAGCTGTAATGGGTTTGTCACTGTGGGGGCTTCCCTTTTGAGGGTAGTCACCAAAGTGTCAGGTGTGATCCCTTAATGAAGAAGATTCAAAGGAAGCCCCCAGGGGCCAGTATAGTTCAGGGCCATCTTGGGTCCCACTGAAGGACACACAGATCACACTTTTAACAAAGTGTCCACTGGAGGAAGTGACAATGTTCTGCTCTAGTGACTTTGTTTATAAATCAAACGAGCCTGTCCTATAGAGGTGTGACATTGCTAGTGTGTGATGCCACCAGAGCCAGAACTGGCCTTTCACTCTGTCCCTCCCTTTCCCAAGCTGTGTGATCCTGGAAAGATTACTTAGCTGCCCTGTCCCTGCTTTGTCTTCTGAAAAAATAATAAATATGAGGATTATATCACATTACAAATGACAATAGAAAAATTTACATATTTGTCACCAACATGCCAGGGGCTATTATTCCATGTAATTTTAACACCTTTGCTGTAATTCACAGTTAGCACAAGATAAACTGATGTACATAGATGTTAAATAATTGAGCCAGGGTTTCTCTGTTAGTAACAGGCAAAGCTTTGGACCTGGACCTCATTTGGCTCCAGAGGTGACATTCAGAACCTATGTGTGTCATTATGCTGCTGACACAATGGAGCATGGAAATGCCATGAGGTGGGACCTGGGTGTGCAAAATATACATGAAGATTAGTGTGCACATACATACATGAAGATCGGGGTTTGCACTAGTGTATGTGTATGCTTAGTGTGTTTATGGATATTTCCTATTCTCTGTTTCTTTTTCTTTCAACTCCTGTATGGGTCCAGATAGTTGGGAAGTTAGGATGTTGGGCTTTATAAGCCACACTCAGCTCTGCGATTGCATAGCAAAATTAACCACAATGAAGCCTAACTGTTATGGGCCCCATCAGCTCGAGTCAGCCCTCACATTAGACAGTAAGCATGTGAGGTGCTAAGCTTTTCCAAGCCGGATGGCATCCTAGAGCTGAAAGGAGAGGTGAGCACACACTCTCATCCCCGACCCAGAAGCTGCCTCCAACTGACAACCACGACGTGCACATGAAAATTTAGTTTCTTCCAAGAGCATCTCACTGGGGAAACAAACCACTCTCCTGGAAGGCTGCATGCCTAGCAGTAGGTGGCCAACAGAAACAAACTCAGCAGCATATTTAGGAATTCTGTCTTATAATATCGTGTAAGAGCTTCTCTTTTTTAAAATTTTATTGTATTATTCTATTCTTTATTATATACATTTCATTTTTACTTTTTACTTTTATTATAATTATATAATATGTACATATGTAAAATATATGTATAATTTATTATATGTATATTTCTCCTCCTCCTCCTCCTCCTTCTCCTCCTCCTTCTTCCCTATAGGTCCTTTGAATATACATTATGGATTGCAGTTTAGTTTTTTTCTGGAGTTCCTAAGTGTGTGAACAAGCGGGTCTTTCTCTGTTTCTTGTGCCTTTTCCTGAGCTGGTTTCCTTCTGTTTGTTTGTTTTTCTCATATTTTATTATTATCCCTTAGAAACCTGCTTGTTTTCTACTGAGAGACAGAAAGGGTGTGGATCTTGATGGGAGGGGCATGGAAGGGAGGAGTATTGGGAGGAGAAATCTTAATGGGGATATATTATGTGAGAAAAGAAATCTATTTTCAATAAAAAGAAAAAAAGTATAAAAAAGTAAATAAGTGCAGTTTATCACACCTAAAAGCGAGTCGCTCAAAGGCTAGGGGCACAGATCAGAAGCAGGGTGGGACTGAGCATGCTCAAACCCGAGTGCTGACTGGGAGGCCACCATCTTAGCTTCACAGCTAGCACGCTGTGGTTTATAAGTAGGAAATGGTGTTATCTTTATATTAACTGGCTGCCTTACATTCCTTCTTTTAAAAAAACCCAAGCAGCTGTCACCAGCTGATTTACCTGTAGCTGATTGTTTTAACTTCATTGAACTGTGTCAGCAATGATCGTCTGCTTGGCCAAATTCTAGTCAGCCTCCTGAGTCCTCCGCCCAGGACTGTAGGCTTTCAGGTAGAAATCCGGTTTTATTAACGGACCTAGCCGTATTGCGTACTTGATGGCAACTATAGGAAGAGCTGATTCGGACTCTGAGAGGGCGCCCTCCATCATGGAGGAGGTGAAGTAGGACGGCGTGGTACAGAGGTATGAGGCTGCTGGTCATATTTCAACCATAGCCAGGGAACAGAAAGCACACCGGAAGCAGGCCAGCCTGTGAGACGTCAAAGCTCTCCTCCCCACAGCGACCCACTTACTGAAGTCCTGAAGATTCCCCAGCACCAGCACACGAGACTCCAGGGAAGGTTCACACTGAAACCAAGCACCTTCTAAGGCACGTTGACAAGAACCCCACCATTCAGTATCTGAACATCCTCAGTAAGTCGGCAGGGTCCCTATTCTACAGCATCCCCGGAGTGACCTCTGATCACCCTAGCCTACTGTCAGCCCGAATTCTGTCAGTCCACAGGCTAAAGCTCCCTACATCAGGGATTTCCTCCTATCTTTCCATCACCTGCCCCCGACCAGCTCGTTAACTCCAACCTGCCCTGATACACCCTCTGTCTGGTGGTGTCTGTCTATTTCCCTTCTGCCCACTCTAAGCAGCAGCAGCTCATGCCACAGTTCCTGAATAAAGAAAGTCTTCCTGGCTGTGCTCCAAATGAGTAGCCCCGGCATCTATCAGTTCTAACAGTGGTGCTGCGAACATCCGGGTTTGCACTGGGCTTATGTTTAGCGTTCATGTTTTCAGGAAGTTGAGAGAACTTCATTCAGCTCTTGGTAATGAGTAAGAATGGGTAGTTGGCCTCTGTGTAATTTACACTGTGGCCTCCATTTTGATGTTCTTGGTGAACAGCAGTAAGCATTTGGTGACCGTTAGTTACCCTGCTTTATTCCCCCGCAGTGAGGTGGGAAACATTTTGAGTCTGGTTTATTTATACCTTTGCAGTGGGACTCTGCCCTCTGAGCCCAGCACTGGGTTGCAGTGATGAATTCGCAGCAGTTGTGATGAACCTGCCTGTCACCCATAGGGTTTCAGATTTATGCTTTAAGCTTTGAGATTTACTTTAAGATTTTGGAAGCTCCCAGTGTGAGGAGGCAAAGGCTGGAGGACTGTGAATTCAAGGCCAGTCTGGGCCATATGGTAGACCTTGTCAAAAAAAAAAAAGAGAGAGAGAGAAAGAAAGAAAGAAAGAAAAAAAGAAAAAGAAAAATCAAAAGGAGAGGAAAAGAGGAAGAAGGGGAGAGGAAAAGAAAGTTGGAGGCTGGGGATGTAGCTCAGTGGGGTGGTGTGAACTTAGCATGCTCAAGGCCTTGGGTTAAAGAGCTAAGAAAGAAAGGACAGGGGTGAGGGACGAAGGGAAGGAGGGTGGATGGAAAGAATGGAGGGAGAAAGGGAAGGAGAGAGAGAAGGATTATTTCAAATTGTTATAGGCTTACCACTAATACTGGGCAGACGGAGTGAGTCTTAGTTTGAGTGGCTCACACTGCACACCTACCTTTTAAAGGACTATTTTTCAGCTTAATGTAACTCGGGCTTGTGTTAACCTGCCAACACTGTGTAAGACTCCATGTTGGTTAAGCAAAGAATGAGCTTCCTGATCCCCTGTAGGCGGCACTGGGGTAAGGTGTACAGCAGGCGGCGATGGGCCAGGCTCAGGTCAGAGCGATGTGCTCCATCCCACCGATGGCTTTTCTAGCACGGGTGAGTCAACCTTCGGTTGGTGTGCCGAAAACAGCAGAGAAGATCAACTCTTAAGGAAGACGTGTATTCATTGTATTTTGGCTTACCATTTATGATTCCTTTAACATTAAAAGTACTGGGTTTTATTTATTTGAATAAATGCTTAGAGGCTCGTGTGCCTGTACACAATTATAATGACGATGTGATTTTACCTGAAAGTACAATAAATGTTCAACTAACTGAAAGATTGAAAATAATTGGAAATAATAACTAAAAGATTTCTCAATTTATTTATTTATTCACTTTATATCCTGGAAATTTATTTAATTTATGAGTACATTGTTGCTGGTTTCATGCACAGCTGGAGACAGCATCAGATTCCATTACAGATGGTTGTGAGCCACCATGTGGTTGCTGGGAATTAAACTCAGGACCTCTGGAGAGCACTGACAGCTCTTCACCACCGAGCCATCTCTCTAGCCCTACATCCTGGAAATCTTAATCTGTAGTTGACTGCTTCTATGATGTCAGCCTGTAGCACCACATAGACCCTGTGATGTGCAAAACAGCCCTGCTCATGATGTCCTAGAAGCAAAAAGAGAAAAGATGTGCTCCCAGTTTCCAATATCCACTTCAAAGGCAGCACACACACACACACACACACACACACACACACACACACACACACACAGAGAGAGAGAGAGAGAGAGAGAGAGAGAGAGAGAGAGAGAGAGAGAGAGAGAGAGAGCTACCTGCCTTCTGCTAGCCCCCGCTGCCCAAGGTTTTATCAGTGACCTCACAAGCTGGAGACCGAGCCTTTCACAAATGGACCTCTGGGGCAACTTCAGATCCACAGTAGTACACAGCCCAGAGGTACAGCTCCCACCACGCAGCCAGCCAGACTGTGATTATTTTGAGAAAGGCCCCATTTGTTTAACATGGGAACAGCTGGTATTCGAATGGAATCAAACAGTAAAAATCACACTAATCACACTGAATGCAGCTGAACGGAGCATGGAGCGCTCTCTCTCTCTCTCTCTCTCTCTCTCTCTCTCTCTCTCTCTCTCTCTCTCTCTGCACTTATGTACCCCGTACACAGATCAAGCGATAGACCAATTAGTTTATTTATATATCCTTTCTCTGAAGACGTGGAGCCAATGTCTATCTTTCCCTTCGATTACAGTCTTTACTGGCAGAAAAACTCCTGCGAGTCCAGGCAAACGTATTTATATTGGCATTATCAAACGACTCATCGACTCACTCGCTGATAGTCATCGTCTGAGTGGATGATTTTCTAGCTGTGTGACTTCATTTATTTAGCTGTCCAGAAAAAAATTTTTTTTTGTTAAGTCTCATTTTATTAATATAGATGAGAGAGAGAAACAGAGATAAGGAGCCTTAGACTCTTATAGTACAGAGTTCAGTGTAGACGCCTGATCTGCTTCCCTCCAGAGCAGGACAGGATGGTAAAGTTAGCCAAAGACATGAGGTGCTTTGCGCCCTGTAGTCATTACTTTGCCTGGTCAAATAAAGTAGTAATAAAATAAAAATCGAGAGCTGTTAATTCAATTTAGTATAAACTTAGCATGTGCGCAAGGCCCTAGGCTTGATCCCAGCCACCCTCTCCTCTTGCGGCACAGCCACCCCAAAAAGAAAAGACATAAAAAGCACTAGAAACAGACTGGAAGGCCATCTGTGATCTGTGACCTGTGATTACATTTGATTGTTTGTTTATTGGTGTCTGTATCTGTCACTCTGGGATTCTCTCTTTCTACTTTTTGTTTTGTTTTGTTTGGTTGGTTTTGGTTTTTTGAGATAGGGTTTCTCTGAATAGCCCTGGCTGTTCTGGAACTCACTCTGTAAACCAGGCTGGCCTTGAACTCAGAAATCTGCCTGCCTCTGCCTCCCAAGTGCTGGGATTAAAGGCATGTGCCACCACTGCCTGGCTTGTTTTGTTTTTTTGTTTTTGTTTTTGTTTTATTTTAGATAAGGTTTTAGCACCCAACCTAATCTGCCCTTGAACTCATAGTGCTCTCCTGACTCATTTTCTCAATTGAGCTAGGATTATGGGTGTGTTCCACCACATCCAGTAGTATTTTACTTTTTTATGAATTTCATTTTTATTCATTTTTCCATTAAAAAATTAATGGCCAACTTAGTACCCATAGTTTTCCCAGAGTTTAGGGTATAGAGACCTGATTAGAAAGGGTATTTTCATAGAGGGTTGGGGACACATGACTCCTCCGCCCTGGAGTGGACATGCAGGGCAAACTCTCCCTGGGGCGTTTTTAACATTGGTCCTCTTTCAGAGAAAGATGAACGGAGAGAAGTGGAGAGGCAAGGGAAGTACTTGGAGCAGTTTGCTTTGGAGCACTCTCCTCCCGGACTGGAGGCAGCCAGTCCTTTTTCTAATGCTCACTTTGTGGGATAGTAGCCATAGTCGGTGACAAGCTGGGTGATACATAGTATATTAATGAGCACTTGCCCAGTACCAAATGGTTCCATAAATCACTGCCACAGGCAAGTCCACAGTTGTAGGGAAGCTCTAAGGAGAGGTAGACTGCAGGGAGCAGAGGTGGTTCTTCCTCACACGCTGTAGAGAACAGGCATCCTTCCTGGAGAGCAGACTCCCCACTCCCACAGTGCTAAGGCCAATGCACATCACCTATAAAAGGCAGGGAATCCCTGGTAGATTTCGAGGGAACAACAGGGAGTTCCAGCCCAAATAAGGAAGCACACCTGGGGCCCAGACAGCGCCCCTCCATCTCCTGGTCTCCTGTAGGATGACATTCAAATCAGTGGAAGCTTTAAGATTCTAAAAGCAACGCTGCCTCATTGTAGAGAACTTTAGACTGTAGACAAATATGAAGAAGTAACCAATAATGATCCCCAAGGTTCCTCTACAGGGTTTGGGGGAAAACAAACAAAAGCCCTGAAATCTGTGGAAATGAGGTCTAAAAGATTATGCATCCTTTGGTACCCTGAGTAAATCAAATCCCAGGAGATAAAAACCAGCCATCCTTTCATATGTCACTGTTACAAGCACAGTATGATCAGTATCTCTGAGAGATAGGGGACAGCACAAGGCTTCTGTCCAGTATTTCCAGATTCTTGTCATAATCAGAGAAAAACTTCAGAGATGAGGATCAAGGAGTTGGGAGAAGGATTTACTGTAGGGTAAACACACAGGCACACTTAAGAGGAAGTGCCAGCATCTCAGAGAGGAACATGGCAGGGACCTGAATAACTAGTCTCAAAGCTATGTCTGTGGCACCTGGTGGAAGCTAGAGGCACAGCTTCACCCTATCCGCTCTCAGGGGAAGCTGACACCCTTGGCTCTACTGGAGAAGAGAGTTTCAAGGTAACAACATTAAGCAGTGTCAGAGTTCATTAAGCGATTTGAATGTGAATGTATGCAAGGCGTTAACTGAAAGAGAATTGCTTTGAAAAGAAAAGAAGGGTACAGCCCCAGGTAGTATGAGGTGGCCAGTGAGAGAGAGAGAGAGAGAGAGACAGAAAGAGAGAGAGAGAGAAAGAGAAAGAGACACAGAGAGAACCTCCCAAGTGCCTCAGCAAAAAAAATCAAAAACAAAAACAAAACAAAATGACAACAACAAAACAAAACAAAAAACAAATAAAAACCCCCAACATATATGGAGCTGGTCCATTCTAAAGTTCCAGAGCAAGGAGTAGTCTGGGAACTCTTGTTAGATAAATGGGACCATTGGGTGATCCCTGAGGTTTGCTGAATGGGATTACAACTGAGAAGATAAAATCACAGGTCAAAAGAGTGCACAAGGGAGCTGAGATGTACATAATGTTAGTGATTTATGTTATTTATGAGATTCCAGAAGATTTCAGGTTTACATATGGGAAAGAAGATGGTTGTATATGCTTAGGGTGTGTACAGCGCTCATTGCTATCATTTTAACATTCTTATTTGAGCTATCTTTGTGTAAAGGGAATGTTGCCTCCATGTAGAGAGCCTTCTTAGCAAATCTTGTTGATTATATCAAAAGTCCTTGACCCTCAGATAGCAGGAAATGTTACCCAGAGACCAGGATGGGCTACTTTACCTTTGTATATTAAGTTTCTCTGTCTTTCTATCCTGCCTCAATCTCCCTCTTTGAGACTTTGATCCATTAATCTTACAGTTTGGTTATGAGTGAAGATCCATTTTCTGTTACCAGAAAACCTTAGTGAAGGGTAGGGTTCACTGAGTTAAGGTGTATGAGTTAAGGTGGAGACATCCAGGAGTGGGTTAGGGTTTACTGGGATAAATTTTTGTGTTTATGTATATGTGTTTGTGTATATGTATATGTGTCATGGAGTCACATACATAATAAGAACTGCCAACTCTATGTGTTTAATGATTTGCAGATGCCATTGCTATGAAGCAAGAGACAAGTGGTGGTCATTTGGGTCAGCCAGGCTTGTCCCATCTGGGGAAGGGCAGAGTGGTCCTCTGAGATGTTGTGATGATAGAGTTCTGTGGTGGGGAAGGGCAGAGTGGTCCTCTGAGATGCTGCTCTCATACAGCTCTGTGGTAGGGAAGGGTCCTCTGAGATGCTGTTGCTCTAATACAGTTCTGTGATGGGGAAGGGCAGAGTGGTCCTCTGAGATGCTGCTCTCATACAGCTCTGTGGTGGCATCAACTCCCAGTCAACATGTAGCCTCTCTCATCACCCAAGTAAGTAATTTCTTCAGTAAAAGAGGAACAGAGGCCCTATCTTCTCACCATGAAGGATTTGTGCTTAGAATTAACCAGTAACAACATAACATATAGATACATACACACATACATACATACACATACACACAAAAACACAAACACACGCATGCACACATGCACTCACAAACTCATGCACTCATGCATGCACGCACTCCCACAAACACACAGCTTTCACCTTAAGGGAGAATAAACAATAGCTTACTCTGGAGCCAAATATAAATGACCATACCTGCTCAACACAGACTTAGGTTACTTCAAACCCCATGATCCAATGAGGTAACAATTTCATGAGGTTCTTATATACAGAACAAAGAAAGCTATATCAGGACATTCTCCATGTTTGTGAGAATGTCAGGCAAGCAGGTTAGAACACAACAGCAGAGAGACCTCTATCATGAGCCTCTGATGACACCTTTAGCTTTACAGTTGGGTAGAAGCTACATTCAAAGGATTTACCTAACAGTCACTTGGATGTTTGGTCACACACAAGGGTAATAAATGCCTATTCCAGGGACTGTGATAGACAACCTGTCTCTGGACCTGCAACATTCCAACCTCTTCATAACCACTGAAATCCCAGTCAGCCAACTGGCCTTTGTAGACTGTGGATACAACGTCCTTCCGTTCACACCAGTGAAGGTGTGGCTGTGTGGCCGACTGTGCTCTTCTAATATTCCTCAAGTATATCCAAGCATTTTGTTCCTGGAAGCTACTCTTAGCTCTTTAAAAAAAATATTTTAGGTACCTGCAAATTGTAATTTTCAATCAAAGTCACTGTTCTTTGAGGCACCCCATGTTTCAACCGGCCTTCTCAGACCACCCAAGGGACTGTATACTTTTACCCAATGTGCTGACCAGTCTCACCTCGTGCATCTTCCTTACCTTGCTGCAGAGAAAGAATTTACTGTGTGTTCATAATCACACAGGCATACCTAAATGAAAAAATACACCTCCCAACAGAATCAATCCCTCAGCAGGAGCATTGGAGGCTCCTGTATGATCTTGCATTGAGATGCACATTTGCGTGCTAATTACCCAGAAAGCTCCAGTGCACTGTGTGTTAGGGATGTGAGGGCTGAACTCTGAGAGCTTCGATGTCTGAAAAAGGGAACAGGGCCTGCAGATGGCTTCAGTGGGAGCAACTGGGGTAGAATCTATTTTTAAAGTCATTTTACAGACCCACTTGTGCTAAATTAGTCATGTTAAATTAACCAGATAACTTGCTGTGGGGTTTGTTGTAACTGGATTTTTTTTTTATCAAAAGTAATGCTTCTTGGGGGTTTGTGGGGAGAAGGGAGAGTTCCGTGTCATTTACAGCTTAGGAAAACTGATTCAGAGTTCTCTGAATATGGAAATATCTTTCTTTCCTATTGCTAAGTTCCAGAGGAAGCCGCTGGAACAAAGGACAGATTATCAAAAGAAAGGCACATACATTTATTAAGTTTTGTGTGGCATGAGACCCTTCATAAAGAGAAAAGAAAGGACCCAAAGACAGAGAGAAATCCATGTCCTTATACTAGGCGTGATGAAAACATGGATGGTTATGGAGACTGTCAGGAACGGCTTCATGACAACGATCTGGGGGACTCAGTAAGGCCCACCCACATACCTCCTCATGTCCCATTAGCCTGGCCCATTCTGTTTTGTAAAAGCTCCCCCATTTTGGTTGAACTTTGGCCGTTTCTGAAACTACTGTAATCTGGTACGAACTAAAGTCATTTGTATTTCTAGATTCTCGCCCTCCCCACCCTCCGCTGATTCAGAGACAGCCTGAATGCAAGCATACACTATAGATGTGACATAGAACCTCCACCATTTCTCTGAATCCTGTAAGTGACCTCCATTCTGCCATATGGACGTGACTTCCTCTAAGTGTCTCCTTAGAGACCCTGCCATTCTGCAGTCTGAGGCATTGATAAGTCTCCTGATCAATCTCTTATCCAAAAGACAGTACGGCTGAGTCCCTCCCCCAACCCACCCCCAACCTCAAACCTAAGATCTTCAGAGAGGACACACAGGGGTGTGTCTTAGTTGAAAAGCTACTTGAGAACTGCTTTTGGGAAACTTGTAGACTCCTCTTCTTGGCTGACTAAACACAGATGAGAGCCTGGTAGTTCTTTCCTTCTGCATCTGTCTTTTCTCTTTTGGATCAGACTCCCGCTTGACGCTGCAAAGGCACTGTCATAGTTTCTCCTCTCCTGTGGAGATAACCTGCTCTGACAAAGCATTTCAAGGGAGAAAGGGGTGCCACTCTAACCCGTTGTTTAAGATCTGGTCCATCATGACACTTAAGTCAAGCTGGCAAGAGCTTGGAGCACTTGGTCCCATAGCATCCGTAGGGAAAGCTGAGAATGATGAACATGTTACTGCTCTTTTGTCTTTCTCCATTTGTACAGTTAGGGATCCTCTGTCCAAGGAACGACTTCCCCACAGTTAAGATGGGTCTTCCCTCATCAATTATCCCAATCAAGGCATGCCCAGAGGCCTTTCCCTGGTGACTGTGGATTCTGTCAAGTTGACAGTTAACACTAAGCATGGTGGTCACTCACAGAGCATCTGTCAAACTTAGCTCATCCCCACCACCACCACCACCAAGGCTGAAACCACAGAGACAATCAAGCAGATACTTGCAATCTCATTTTGATGGTAGGGTGGGTTCAGGGGGGTTGGCTCCTTATACAAGGTAACTAAAAACAGGATAGAAGTTTTGGTGACTCTGTTTTTATCTGTGTCTAACCTTTATATGGAAGACACAGAGATAAATAATGTAAGGGTCTGTGATTTGCCAAGCACCCTAGACTCAAACAGTATGCAACAGCAAAGAGCATTTATTCAGCAGAGAACCTGCATGCAGGGGTCCATCGTACTTCAGGATGGAAGACAGAGGTGTGGATTTTGCAGGGTCAATTTTAAAGCCTGTTAGGGTAGGAGTGAGTGACTTTTACCTTTCTCTCCCTTGATTGGTTGATTCTATCCACAGGGGTTTGGGTGCCTTTGTAATTGGTTAAGGCTCTGGGGGATTTTGGGGACTTTGGCTATTTAACTATACTTGCTTGCCTCAAACTAGGTGGAGGGGCAGCTTCAGCCGCTTCTGATTGGCTGCCCATGAGGTTGACTCAGGCTGGGTGGAGGGGCTGAGTGGCTGCCTGTGAAGGGTGTGGTTTTGCTTGTTTGTTTGTTTGTTTGTTCTGGAATTGGCTTGTTTTGGACTTTTCTAGTTCTGGGAAACAGAAACTTAGGCCTAGTCTCCCAAACTGCCAGTTTGCAGCCTGTCATGGAGTCAGCCTGGCTCTGGCTAACTCTGTCCTCTCAACAAGTCTTTGACCTTATCTTTAACTCTAACCATTTCTCCTGACTCATTTTGAATTACAGGACAGATCCTACCTTCCCATGAAGAGAATTATCTATAAGGGTGAGGCTAGCCCCTCAGCAATGAACAGGTTAATAATTTATGACTTATTGAGCCACCTTATATGACAGACCACTTTCAGTACAACCCGACAGACTTGAGTTAAGACAATGAGTAATATTTGAGGGAACCACATCTTGACTAGATTTGTCCTCTTTCTAATGAAACAGGATGGAATAATATCCTTTCCCCGATGTTACCATGTCTTTAATTGGTGTGTTGACAGGAGAACTGAGCCTAGTGGGGCCGTCAGAACCTACATTTTTGTCTTAAAAATTCTGGGAAGAGACCCGTCCACCTGCCAATCCATACAATGTGGGGAAGATGCCCAGAGTTTACTGGGATGTGGGGGTAGGGGAGCGGAAGACACTCAGAGACCCAAAGCTGCCGGATCCCCATGACACAGGGCAACAACAGGCTATCTGTGGGGAGTCCCAGTGAGAAGTGAGTATTGGTAGTACAGTAGGAGCCAGGGGTCTCAAACCAGACCAGTGACTCATTGCAATGAACATGTGCAAGTAAAGATGTGTGAACAAAAGGGTGCACTGTGGGACATACTGTGACACACTGTGACACACACACACTACAGCTTCCACAACGAGATATTTTGTTTTCATTTTATTTGTTTCTGTTTTTTTTTTTTTTTGGGAGGGAGGTTTCAAAGGTGGTGGGTGGATACAAAGGTTACAGGAGATGAGTAGTGTCTTAGTCAGGGTTTGTATTCCTGAACAAAACACCATGACCAAGAAGCAAGTTGGGGAGGAAAGGGTTTATTAGTTACACTTCCACACTGCTGTTCATCACCAAAGGACAGGACAGGAACTCAAGCAGGTCAGGAAGCAGGAGCTGATGCAGAGACCATGGAGGGATGTTACTTACTGGCTTGCTTAGCTTGATTTCTTATAGAACCTAGGACTACCAGCCCAGGGATGACACCACCCACAATGGGCCCTCCCACCTTGATTGCTAATTGAGAAAATGCCTTACAGTTGGATGTCATGGGGGCATTTCCTCAAGGGAGGCTCCTTTCTCTGTGATAACACAGCTTGTATCAAGTTGACACAGGAAACCAGCCAGTACAAGTAGGGTTGGTGTGAATGATGTGAAATTCTCAAAGAATCATAAAAATTACAAAAGCAACCAAACAAAACCCCCTCTGGGACAGCTTTGTTGACCTGTTATGCTGATATGAAGATCACTATGTAGGCCAGGCTGGCCTGGGTGGGGCTTGGAAAAATTCCAGGTTTTATACGGGTTCTGGCCCTCAAACTTGTAGGGTCAGTGCATTATCCACTGAGCCATCACTCAAATCCCTGGCTATAAAGGTTTCAATGCTTTGTATTCAAAGTGGTTAGACTTTCTAGAACTCTGGCTTGCTTTTGTCATGTTTTTGAAGGGTTAATTTTAAAAGGTAGGAATTGAGCTATTTGCATTTCCTGTTTAGCTTTGTTGAGCTTTTAATGGAATCTGGCTCATTTAAATTCCTGTTTAGGTTGAAATCTTTTAGCAACCATTTTATAACTCTTTTATAAACATGGTTGTCTTATATATGAGGTATACTTAATAGATCAAGTGATGAGTCTACTCATGGTTATTGGTGATATTTTTGAATATATATAAAAGATGTTTCAAAATGTGATATATATATATATATGTGTGTGTATATATGTTATAACCTATATATAACACATATATGTATATATATGTATATATATGTGTGTGTGTGTGTGTGTGTGTGTGTGTGTGTGTATGTTAAAGACACAGGCTTTCACAATGCTGATGGTGGTCTGTTCTTGCCTAGAACTTTCTGTGTAGAGTAGGCTTGCCTTGAACTCACGGAGATCTTCCTGCCTCTGCCTCCCTGGTTCATGGATTAATATGTGTATCTAAGCAATTTTTTAAAAAATCATCTTCATTTTGAATCTGGGTCTCATTTAGCCTAGGTTACTCTACAACTCACTGTGTAGCCAAGGATAACCTTAAACTTCTGATCTTTCTACTTCTACTTGCCAAGTGATGGGTTACAAGCATGTACCAACACAACTAGTAAGGATAAAATTTAGTGCTCCAATGTAAAATAAGAACTTGACTACAAGTAGGCCAATGTTCTAAGAAAGTCTGAATGCTTTCAACAAATCTTATGGTCAATATGGTGGAGTACCCCTGCAACCCCAGCATTCAGAAGACGTTGCATGGGGATTGCTGCAGGGTTGAGGCTAACCTGGTCTAAAAGCAACAAACCTTTCTTTAAAATATTGTTCTACTCTCAGGGACATTTGCACAAAAAGGAATTGACTTAGCAGACCGGATTTCATTTTACTAAGATAATTGCTTGTACTTTCTACTGCTTTTGTCAGGCTTTTGAGTATTAAGGAAACCGAGTTCTGACAAAGTCCAGATTCATTAAAGTTCCTGCTTCTGTCAAGCCTGTTAGCTGGGCACTTTATGTATGCTATTCCTTTAAGGTGACTCTATGGCATTCAAACTCTTCCCATCTGTGACTAAACATGCACAGAGACGTGTGTCCAAACATTTGAACATTGTGAAAACATTTGTATAGTTAAAGGCACTTATGTTTAATGTATATAAAATGACCAACAAGTATTCTCAGATTTCATATAATATGTATTGATTCTGGACTTGTAACACAAAATGGCTAATAAAAAATTTTAAACATCTCTACTATTCATTATATACTTGATACGATTCACATAAACTTGCCATTTAGGCAAACCTCCTATTTAAATATGTTCTAAATTTATTTATCTCAACCAAATAAGCACTTTGGTTTTGTATATATGAAACGTGTAGGAAGATCAGAAAGTGATTCTATTTGAGTGCCTTGTCCCAAAATTTGTTTGAAGTCTAAATTTTTATTTTTGCCAATGCAGTAAACATGTGTTTACCTAGATAAGCATTTTAAAATTTGCCTGAAAGTAGAAACTTCAGCTGGGGAGTTGGTTAGTGTAAAAGCACTTGCTACACAGGCCTGGGGACCTGAGTTCAAATCCCCAACACACATGTAAAAGCTGGGCACAGCCACATAAGTCCCTGTAATCATAACACTGGTGAGAGAGAGAGAGAGGGTGGAAATGGGAGGATTTCTCAGGCTTGCTGGCCTCCAGCTCAGCTACACACACACACACACACACACACACACACACACACACACACACACACACACTATGCAAGTTCTCTGAGAGGGTAGAGCTTTTCTTTGCTTTTATTGAGTTTAATTCTGGGTGCTAGGATCCTGGGCAATCACGAGACACCAAAGTCACCCCCAAGCCATTGGATTCTGAATTCTTTGTCTCATATCCAGGAAGAATATGGAAACATGGACAAAGAGTAAGGAAAGTGAACGCTGATTTATTTAGAGAAAATAGAGAAAAACCCCAGGAGTCGCAGAGGCTACAGGGGAGGAATATGATCATGTTTCTCTGCCTGGTGGGTTGTTATGGATATGGGTGGAGACTGATGTTTGGACCTTCTGGTGAGTGGAGCTTGTGAGGAGGCCACACAATCTATGCAACCTTCCTTGGCCCAACAAGATAGCTACTTATTTATTAATGGGGATCACATTTACTGTGTGATTATCTCATGACTTCCTATGCACCTTGCCCTTATTGCTTGAGGGCAGCTATCTCCTGTCTTAGAAACAGAAGCTAAATTAATATCTATGTAAAAGTCTTCTAAGTAGCTGTGTGTTTGCTGTTCTGGTGTCTGTATGTTCAGTGTATCTATGTTCCTCAAGTGCACAAGCCTTCTAGAATACAAACCTCAGCAGAACATTTTGCCAACTTGGTATCCTCTAAGCTGAGATGGTTAGTGGTATTTTCTCTTTCTAGGTTTGTGACCCTGTGTTCCTATTTATGTCGTGACTACCATCACTAAGCAAAAATAGTCACACATGCCCTAGACCTCACACCAGGTGGTGGATCTTTGATGAACAGAAGGTATTGGGTATATATTGGCTAATGAGTACATTTGTAAATAAGGACTAACTTTTCTAACTATTTTTATCTCATTTATTTTATTCATATGTATATGGACTACTTTATAGTATGAACAACCTTGCAGGACCAGAGCTGAGATAATGTTACATCAATGACCATACCTTGACTAGAACTGCATAGTTATGTACACCTCTGTGTTGTGATTTGAGCGAGGATGGCCTCCATTGGCTTATTGAAGGCTTGGTCGACATTTGGTGGAGCTGTTTGGGAAGAATTAGGAGGTGTGGCCTTATTAAAGGAGATGTGTCCATTAGTGCTCTCTCTGTCTCTGTCTGTCTGTCTGTCTGTCTGTCTGTCTGTCTCTCTCTCTCTCTCTCTCTCTCTCTCTGTCTCTCTCTTGTTCTTGTCCCTTGAATCAGATGTAAGTTCTCAGCTACTGTTCCACTGCCTGCCTGCCTGCCTGCCTGCCTGCCTGCCTGCCTGCCTGCCTACCTGCTGCCGTGGTCCCCACCATGATGGTTCTGGGCTCTAACCCTGTAGAACTATGAGCCCCCAAATAAAGACTTTCTTCTGTAAGTTGCCTTGGTCATGACATTTTGTCATGACAATAGAAAAGTAACTCTATATATTTAAACCTAATCTTCATGCAACTTCTCTGAAAATGGAATTGATGTCACTGGGCCTATTTATTGGTTCCTTTTTCTACTGTGGAGTACATGTCCTCTCTAAGCTTCTTGCCAATATTTGTCTCTTTAATTGGCATACTGGGGCCAGGTGGCTGAGCCTACCTAGTCTGTTGGAGCTGGGACTTTTGCTGTAAACCTTGGTGACAGTGCTATAATTTGAGCTAGTGTGATTTGCACCCCATCAACACAAACATCAAAATTCCTAGGCTACACCAGAGAACCACTTGATCACAGCTCCATGGCTTCATTTAATGACTAAAAATATATTGCTTTCAAATAAAGCCCTAACCAAAATAAATTCTTCCCTCCCTGAATCAAATGGTGCTACATCTGTTCAGCAAGGTCAATCTGTGAATACAATTTGAAAATAGGAATAAAAATTGGAAAGCCCATGTTTACTTATACATACCAATTACTAAAATCCTTTCATTTTCTGAATTTTCTCTCTCTGTATTGTGAGTATGCAAATATCCCCTCCCTCTTTAAGGGTGTGGTGTTTTATGTTTTTGTTCTTTTTGTTTTGCTTCTGAAAGAGCTTAAAATAATAATAAAGATGGTTTGCAGTGAAACCTTCCTGGTCCATTGCTTGTCTGGTGGTGTTTTGGAGTCTGAACTTGAGCCAGCCTCTCTTCTATTATAAATTTCTGTCTTCCTCAGGACAGTGATGTGCAATTCTGCCCAACCCAGGCCCTAAGGCTACAGGGGCTTTGTGCAGGATGAAGAGGATGGCAGGCTTGAGCTCCCCAGTATGTTAAGCAAGTTGCCCCATCTCTGAACTACATCCCAGCCCCACTAGTTTGAAATAATTTTCTTTAGAAAAGAGTGGGTAGGTTTCAATATAGACAGTACTGGTGGCAAAGTCTGTGAATTCTGGTGACATTGTTTTGTCTTCTTTCTTGTGACATGAGTTTTGCACTGCTGGAGGGCTAGATGTTGACCCCAGGGCTTCTTGTGTGCTAGCCACTGAACTACACTCTAGCTTGTGCTAAGAGTTTAGAGAGTGAAACTCAGAGAGGGGACTGAGGGGAATCCCTTTCCCCTTGGTCAGTGTGTCTTTTAGCAAATGAATGTGATGGTTAGTGTTACTTGTCAACTGGGCATAACCTAGAATCACCTGTGAGATGGGTCTCTGGGTATGCCTATGAGATATTATCTTGATTGTGTTAATGAGAAGACCTGCCCACTATGGGCGGTACTATTCCCTTGGGTTTGGAGAAAAGGAACTGAGCAGTAGTGATGCACTCATCCCTCCCTTTCCTGTGTATGTGAGGTAATCAGTTCCTTCAACATTTTGTTGTCACAACTTCCCCACCATGGTGGAGGCTACTCTTGAACTGTGAGCCAGAGTAAACCTGTTCTCCTATAACTGGCTTTTATAAGAGTGTTCTGTCACAGAAACAGGAAAAGAAACTAAAGCGTTGAAGGACTATCAGAGCAAAACATCTTCTAGAGTCCTTTGGTCTCCAAGGGTCTTTCATTGAAAATCATCAGATTACTAGGGTGCCACACTGTGGGGTGAGGCTCAAGTGTTCCTTCCTAAGTAATAACAAATACCTGCTCTGCTATCATGGATGTTTTCTATACTTTGCAATCTTGAATCCAGATAGTTGAGTAGGGTCCAGGGAAACTTGTTCTTTAGTCTTCTCTAGAGATAATACCATTGAACACAAGGCAGAGGCTCCTAAACACCCATGATGCTGACGCAGTATGGGGAGAATTGTGTGTGTGATTGGTGATGTAGACAGTGATGGAGTATTTCCTGGGTGTGTGCTGAAGAAAAGCAAAGTCAGAATTTTAATGTTTTTCTTATGCAAAATAACAGCTCTTTTAGCAATGGAAGGAAGGAATGTTCTAGAACACATTTTGCTTCTTAATTCTTCAGAACCAGCTGATGTTTTGTACCCAGTTGGGCCTCGTTTAGGTGGCTGGCTCAGATGTGATTTCATCCTGCATTATGTAATCCAAGCTTTCTGAATAAACCTCCCCTGTAAATTCTCCCAACTGGTCATCTGAGGATCCTGCCTCATTAACCAGAGGGGAGTTTGCCTCTCCTTGACAGATACCCCTCTCCTTATCCGTTATTTAATTTACTTTCAAAACAACTATGAATAAACTCACCATCTGATAATTACACTAAAAATTCTCCTAAAAAGGATTATGCTGGCCTGGAAAACAGATTATTCTCCCTCCTGCAGATAATCTCCTTACGGCTTATTTCAAGGCTGTATCAATTGTCCATTGATTCTTCTCTCCCTCCCCACCGCCCCCAGTTTTTCAGGATGTATTTTCCCTTATTGTGTATAAAGCTGTTAACTACATAGAGCCCTTGAGCAAACAAATGTTTCAAATATACAGTCTATCACCTCAGTTGCATCGAATAAAATTGCAACAAAAAAGTTTGACCTCTGCCATGCTGAGAATGCGCCCTAGACTCTTGTACCAGCTCAGTCCCATGAGCTGCACTCCAGCCTGGTAATAGAATTGTAGAGTTTAAAGGATTCCTACAGATGGCCCAGCTCTCTCATCTTGTATCACAAGAGAAAGCCCAAGGCCCAAAGAAGCAAATGACCCGTTGAAAGTTTCTGAAAGTCCCTATGGTGTATGTTTGGAACACAGACCCAGCACTCCTGAGGGAGCTGTCTTTCTACAGGCTAGAAAGGAATGAAGCAGGATTGCCTCACTTCTCAACAAAGCAGCTATTTTCTCTTTGTTGTTGTCTCCAATGAGTCTGTGATGCTGCACACCCCCAACTCCACTTTCCCAGAAACAGCATAAAATAACCTAAATTTAACAATACATTCCATTTAAATTTTTTATTGCATACATTTTATTTGAATGTGTATATGTCCTGAACACAGTGAGCATATAGAAGCCGGAAGAAACTTGGATGCGTTGGTTCTCTCTGGGGATCAAATTCAGGTCATCAGGCTTGCAGCAAGACCCTTTACCCACTAATCCATCTCATCAGACCTAATTTTAAACTTTATTATTCATTATTATTATCATGTGTGTGTATGACGTGTGAATGTGTATGAGTGGGTATGTGCATACCATAGAGACCATATGGAGGTCAAAGGACAACCTTCTGGGGTCATTTCTTTCCTTCTACCTCAATGAAGTAAGATTTTTCTTGTTTCTTCCATGCTACATACTCTTGACCCAAGACCTTCCAGAAGATTCCTATCTCTCTGCCACCCACCTTGCTGGGAATTCTGGGATTACAGATGCTTGCCATTACATCCCGCTTTCCTATACACACATAAGTGTATAAAAATAATATATGCATATTATTCATTCTTTGACAATTTCATACAATGTATTTTGATAATATTCATCCCCCTCTCCTTCCCATAATTCCCTCCGATGCACCTCCACCTCCTGACCTCCCTGTATTAGCTATTTTTCTGTTGCTGTGATTAAAAAAAAAAACTGCAAACAAAGGCAATCTAAGAAAGCATTTGGGCTTATGGCTTCAAAGGGACAGTCCATAATGGTGGACGCTGTGGGTAGCAGTTGGTGACTAGAGCAGAGATCATATCTTCAAGTGCAAACACAAAGCAGAAAGAAGGAACCAGAAGGGAAGTGAGACAATAAACACTCAAAACCTGCCCTCTGGGATATACTTTCTCTAGAAAGGCCACACTGCTTAGACCTCCCAAACAGCACCACCAACTGGAGACCAAGTGCTCCAATACCTGAGCTGTGGGAGAATGTTCTTCATTCAGACCTTTACACCACTACACACCTCCAACTTCATGAATTTTTATTTTCTTTTAATAACTGTCTTAGTTAGGGTTTTACTGCTGTGAACAGACGCCATGATCAAGGCAACTCTTATAAAGAAAAACATTTCATTGGAGCTGTCTTATAGTTTCAGAGGTATAGTGCATTATCATCATGGCCAGAAACATGGCGGTGTGCAGGCAGACATGGCTGGAGGGGCTGAGAGTTCTACATCTTGATCCGAAGGCAGCCAGGAGACAGTCTTCCACAGGCAGCCAGAAGGAGGAGCCAGTGGCTCACACTGGCCAGACTTGAGCATATGTATGAGACCTCAAAGCCCCACCTCCATAGTGACACATTTCTTCTAACAAGGCTCCATCTCCTCTAATAAAGCAACATCTCCTAATAGTGTCATTTCCCATGAGCGAAGCAGATTTAAACCACCACAATAACCCACCAAGTCCAATCAGTGCTGCTCATATACCCTACACGTGGGGCCATCCACTGGAGTATGTTTAACTTCCAGGAGACACATCTTTAAAGAAAACTCTCCCTCCCCCAGAAGCCATCAACTGTATATAGCTCCTCAGTTAGGGGTGGGACTTATGAAGCCCTCCTCCCTCCATGCTATAGTGTGCACTAGACTGGTCATGCGCAGGCATTCATGACTGCTGTGGGGCCATGAGTACAGAAGACTTGTCATGTCTGTGATTTTGCTCTGATACTCCTTGATCTCTGGCTTTTTTTATTCTGCCCTTCTTCATGATGACCCTTGAGCTTTGTGTGTGTATGTGTGTGTGATATAGATGTGCCAATCTTGCGGAACATCACATTGCCATTTATTCTCTGCACTCTGACTAGTTGCTCCTATGATATCCACCATCCACTGCACAAAGAAATTTCTCTGATGGGGTCTGAGATCTTCCCTCATCTATCAGTATAGAATATGAATGGAGAACAGTTTGATACTATGCCCGCCTAGCAAAATACTAGTAGTAGTTTCGCCCCTGGAGCCTGTGAGCTCCCCAGCCATGGGTTGTTGGACAGATTTAGAGTATCCGGTATGTGTTTTCTCTCTCAGCCTTAAAGCCAAGCAGAAAGTTGGTTGGTTATCCCCATGACATTCATACCACTATTATACCCATGAACGTGTCTTGCCAAGCTGGTCATTATTATAGTTCTCAGGATCCCTAGTTGGGTAAAACTGTTGGTGACATTCTCCTCCCCTCCCAAGAAGCCTACACACCACTCTCCAGTACTATTAAAGGTAGCAGCTAGCTAGCAGGAAGCAAGCTTCCTGGTCAGTACCAACTTGATTTCTTCATGCCCAGTGACCACTGTGTGTGTTGTCTTTAGCAATAGGGCCTTACCATTAAGTTCTGGTGGGTGACCAAGAGCAATGGCAACAATGTGTGTTGCTTTGGTGTATCTGGTACAACTCTGGGCTTTTTATTTGGCAACCTATGGCTTTTGGTGAGAGCATTATCTCACTAGTCTTGCTTAGCAAGTGCTTTTGAGTCATCCTGCCAGCCCCAATAAATTCATTTTTAAAATGTCTTCAAAAAGAAAATAACTTATTCTTTGGTCATCTTTAGACGCACTGTATTGCCCTTGCATATCCCATCCATCTACTTCCAAAAGTTCAAATCAGCTAGAAACTACAGCAAGTACTTGCCTTGAGTGGTAAGCAGGATCAGCCTCTTCCATCAGAGGCAGGTAGTAAGTGTCACCCCATGGGGCAGTTTCTTCTTCTTTGCAATTCTTAGGACTGCTCCTTCATTCAGGCCAGATCAGAAACTGACTGATAGCAGGGATTTCTTTTAACCAGAATGAAGGGACTTTTCCCTCTGACTGGAGTATGTGACACAAGCCAGCACAGCCCAGAGCGGCCTTTCATTCACTGCCATTTCAGTGCTGTAAGGCTCCATTGCCAACTAGCAGCCAATCCTCCCCCAACCTGGTTTTGCATTTGTAGTTAGAGGGTGGAACAGACAGAGAAGCCAAGCTCTATAGACTGCAGCAGTATCTAGGGCTCCAGGTCTCTTCTCTGATGTGATTCATGCCAATTCATTCCAAATCCAAGCCGCTAGGACCCAGTCTTTGGCCTCTCCTCCTCACCCAGCATCTCTGTCACCCTTTGGAAGACTTCCACTTACTAGGTCAGAACTCCTTCCTCATTTCATAAGGAGAGCATCAAAAGTCAAGGTTTCCATCCAAAGAGATCTACGAGTTACCTAGAACAAATGAAAGTCTTCCTACTCCTTCTGCCTAGCTCCCCGCACTGACAGACCTAGCTGCTTTCAATCTTGGGTCAGAGACAAGCTTCTTTTTGCAGCGGGCAGTAGTCAATGGAGGAATAGAAGACTGCTTAAAATGTTGAAGAAAAGAGGCTGATGGTCAGTCCTAAACAGTATGTCTATGTTAACTCTCCTACCACTACAAGGCCCACACAAGACCAAGTCAGCCGAGATCTCAGCAGTGCTGTAGCAGAAGGTCCTCAGGCCCCACTCCATACCTAGGGGCTACTGGCAGCAGATAGGAGCAGAAGAGATAGTCATTCTTAGTTGAAGATAGGACCACTAGTAAGCTTTCCATGCTCTAGTGGCCCCATGTTCATGTAGGTGTGGCTCGCACTAACTGGACTGAGTGGGTTATCAAAAGCAATTTTAAAAGACATGAACAAACTAGGAGGGTGTCATGGTGGGCCTGATACAGAGGAACGTCAAGAGGGAATGGGAGGTAAATATCATATTTCATTGCATACATCTACAAAATTCTCAAAAAGTGAGAAAATTAAAAACCCTATACTAAACACTGCACATTGGTTTAAGAACTACAAAGGAGGGATGGTGTGAGGGTCACTGGATAAAGGGTGAGACTGATGTTAAGTCTGACGACCGAGTTTGGTCTTTTGGACCCATGTAGAGGTGGGAGGTGAGACCAGTTCATGAAAGGTGTCCTTTTACACCTGTACGTGAACTGTGGTACTCACCCTCTCACACAAAGAAATCAGCATTTTAAAAGTTTCTTGTTTTGTCATAAAGGGAACATTTTCCACCAAGAACTGAGTATATGAATCAAGAAGCTCTTTGGAGAATGGCTATCTTATTTTGTCTAGAAAAATCAATTCCAAGAAAACGAATTAATACCAACATGGATCGTGGTGACACTTAGTAACTACTTGTGAAGTACACTGCACGGGAGCTGATAACTTGGGAGCCATGCAGTAATTTTCCTGGACAAGGGCTAGGTTTAGAGGTCAGCAGTAGAGAGCTTGTCTAGCATTCAGGAAACCCCAGCACTGTAAAACAAAAACAAAACACCCAAAAAACAAAACAAGCCCAAACCAAACCAAATCAAACCAAACAACAACAAAATGGAAAACAATCCAAACCAAAACCAACAACAACAACAAAAAAAAACCCAAAAAGCAAAAAAAAAAAAAACAAAAAAAAAACCAACAACAACAAAAAAAAACCCAAAAAGCAAAAAAAAAAAAAAAAAAAAAAAAAAACCAACAACAACAAAAAAAAAACCCAAAAAGCAAAAAAAAAAAAAACCAACAACAACAAAAAAAAACCCAAAAAGCAAAAAAAAAAAAACCAACAACAACAACAAAAAAAACCCAAAAAGAAAAAAAAAAAAAAAACCAACAACAACAAAAAAAAGAAAACGAAAAAACTCAAGCAAACAAAGACCTTGTCTTTCTGGAGGGTCTATTTGCCCAGGGAGTCTCTGTCCTTGGCAGAGAGAGACCTGTCTGTGCTCCCCCAAACACCAGGATCAGGCCCCAGGGCAGCTGTTTCCGGTAGAATCTGACTCTCCCTTCCCAAAGTTGGGCAGCTCTGCAGAACATGCCTCTCCTTTGCAAGGGCAGTTAGTGGACTCCGAGAGAATATCCAGCTGCAATCAAGAAACTGGAAGACCTCAGGAAGCGAAAAGCAAACTTTTAAAGACTCTCCGGGCTCCTTTTTCAACTCCACAGGAAGAGGTTTATGTTTGGGATATTTGATAGCAGTTTGGACCTAGTTAACACATCTCTCCCACCACAAATCACGGACTTTGCATTCTTCAATGACATTGGCCAAATAAACTCCAGGAGAGCAAGGCTTTTGTTGAAATGTAAAATAGCAAAGGAGAAACCAGATAGAAGACATAGGGGGACAGACGACAGTCCAGAACTGGTGTAAGATCCTGGAAGCCTGCCTCTGTTGCTCTTGCCACAAAAACTGAATTTTGATACAGTGGAATATGGATAATGGCGTTTAGCTTTTACAACCACTCTGGTCCAGCTAAGCCAGACTGCAGAAACGTGCTGGCAGTCAGCAGCCTGCAGCAGAAGGAAGACACTTTCCTTGGGATCCAACTGTAAGTGTTCATAGACCCAGAGCCTTAGATGGGTTAAGTCACACTCTCTGTTAATTGTTATAGTCGATTCCACAAGGAGAAAACAGTATTAGAAGAACCGAGTTTCTAGGCAAGAACAAGCCACTCTCCTGAACTGGTCCTGAACCCTCAGCATGATATACAAAGCCATAGAGTAGTAGAGTGAATGGCTTTGGTATTTGCAGCGCTGGGGTTCAAAAGGAGAGCCTTGCACATGCGCAGTATGCAAGCTAGCAGCAAGGGTTAGGGCAACTCTACGAAGCAGAAAAGATACAAGGAACTTCTCATTTGCCTTTTCTTTTCTTTGGGTGACTCAATTTCTTTCAGTAAGTTTTCTGGTCACGTACTGGCAACCCATTCTATCTCTTCAAGGGCTTCTTAGTCATCACTGATGAGCAGAGCTCACCTGGCTGTTGAGCTTTGGTCTTTCGCTGTGTATTATAATGCTAAGTGCGGGCACCCAAGACCTGGTTGCCCCAGAGACGACAGAGAGTCTGCACTAGACCCAAGTGACACTGCGAGTTTGCTCGAAAGTCATTTTTGATTAGTGAATAAAGCTGCAGACAGCCAGTAACTGTGCAAATGAGACATAGGCGGGGTTTAGGGTTCCTGGGGTTTGGGATCAGAAAAGAACCTCAAGATGGGAAGAAGGTGAGGAAGAAGAGAAAGATGTCATGGGTTAGGAGTCATGACAACGTGGCTGAGGCATAGTCAATTGGATTTAAGAACAGCCCAGATAAAACATAGTAACAACTCGCAGTTATCAATAGGAAATAGATTTTAGTAGCATAGAGGGTAGATCCTGCCCAGCTCTTGTGCTCTTTAAGGATTATTGTAAATATAAAGGTTGTGTACCCGCGTGTTTTATCCAGGAAGTGAATGACCAAGGTGGGGCAGAAACCCCGGACTGAGATTAAACATTTCTACCCGACCTGGCTTTCCTCGTTGCTGTTTGTCTTTTAAAGGTATGCAGCGCTGCAGTTCCAGCATTCACCGATCATGCCTTCCATGCATCTTCTGGCGTTTCTTCTAACTCCGAGTTTCTGTCAATTTCATATAGATTTACTGACTGCTTTGCTGGGGTAGGCAGGCAGGCAGGCAGTTCTAGAACACTCCACGTGTTCTAGAGAAGCTGTGAAGAGCCAGGGGCATTGAGACCCCTGTATAATCAATACAGGCTCCCTGGCAAGTTCATAAACCTCTGAGAAAACTGCAGATTCCCAGCATGCGAGGTCTCAGAGATACCTCAAAAGGGAGACAAAGAACTCAAACTGGTTGGCCAGGAATTTCAGGCAGGAAGCTGCTCCTTCCCTCCCTAAGCCCCATCACCTTACTGAGAAAGTTCTCTGATCCTAAAAGCCCAGGAGGAAATGTCCTGTTCTCTCCTGTTAGAAAACAGTGGTTCCCACTGAGCGGTGGGATTTTAAAATGGCTTCCATTACTGTCTTCCTTTTGTGCTCTTCTGTATGTTCCATAGGAAATAATAGTTCTTTACATTTAGTAGAAAATTGAACATTTTTCTAAGTACTTTCACTACTTCTTTTGGAAATAGATTTTCATGAGAATATATTGTTTATACATGTAATGAGTTTATTATTGTCATCTTGAATGAATTAGTAAATATCTGTGAGCTGTAGCACAGTCTATAGCACTTACCTAGAGTGCAAAGGGCCTTGGGTTTGATTCCCAGCACTGTTGTTGTAGTTGAGACAGTATCCTTCATCAAACTTAGGTCTTGTCCATTTGGCCTGGCTGGCTGGCCGTGGAGCCCCAGCTGTCCATCTGTCTCTGCCTTCCTAGGCCCTCGTCTGGGGTTAAGGCTGTGCACGCTGCATTTCAGACTTGCAAGGATGCTGGGGATCTGAAGGAACCGAATCCAGGCACTTTATCGACCGAGCCACCTCCCCAAGCCTGACAATCCTTTAATGTAAAGTTTCAATATTGGAACTTCCCTGTTTTAATCTAATTTTATAATATAGGAAGTAAAGACAGATAAAAGCTACAGAGGCAACACTCCTCAGGTAGTAGGTAAAAATCTTCGCTTAGTAGGTAAACGGCTGGAACAGGCATGAGGACCTCTTTTTGCATCTCTAGAACTCCTGTAAAAAGTTGGGTGTGGCAGAGTATCTGCCTGAATGTAAGGAGACAGGAGTCCCTGGAACTTTCTTGGTCAGCTGCTCAAGACAATCTATAAGCACTAGGTTCAGTGAAAGACCCTTTCTCAAAATACAAGGTGGAGAGTGAGGGACAAAGATACTGATGTAGATCTATGGCGCGCGCGCACACACACACACACACACACACACACACACACACGCCACCTGCCTAATCACCCACTCACCCACCCCGCCACATCCAGACGCACTCACTTGTGAGACACACTTTGCTGTCTTAAAGAGAAGAGATAGTTTATTTTGGAGACAAATATGAGTAACCACGGCCTGGGAACACAGATTTAGGTTACTTTAGATTCCATGTTGCAGTACAACAGCAGATTCATGAAGCTTTTTTTATAGTAACACAACAAAGCCATAACTCAAGACATTTTTCATGAGCTAGGTGCTTACAGCAAAGTGGGGAGCTCCTGCTTTAGGCTTCAAACAGTATCTGCTGAACCTCGTGGCTTCTGAGTTAGTGGAAGCCAGAGACTTGACCGCATACATTCTAAAATGATTTACCTAATAGTTATAGGATGTTTTCAGAACAGATAAAAATCAACTATTTAGGGTACCAAAGTAGTCTGAGATAATATGCCTCAGGACCTAAAACTTTCCAATCACCAAAGTCCTTTCTAACAGTTAATCATCTTTGTAGAAAAGTCAATGGAGGTGTGGCTTTTTTTCTGAGAAATTTGGTTAACAAACACACAGAGAGAGAGAGAGAGAGAATACAGGGGTCCTAATGTCAAAATATTTAAGAACTACATGCATGGATGACAAAGAGGTATTTGGAAATAAACTCTTGAACTCGGGTTCTCAGTCTGTCACTGAAGAGACATGAATTTTAGTCAAGCTACAGGCTCTGCAGTTGCAAGACCTGGGCTCAGAAGTCAGCCACTTGCAAAGTGTCATTGGGTGAGTCACTTCATCCCAGTGACAGAGATAATTCCAGGTCCTCCCCCATGCCACTTGAATGTTAGAGGTCACAGCTCTACCCAAACTACAGGAATAGCTTGCAAAACATTACCCAGTCTTGTGGGGCTGACGTATTTTTAAACGGAAAACAAAACAAAACAAAACAAAAAATCACCACCAACTTACTTCCTTTTTCATTATCTCAAAGTTTAAAATGATCAGTAATAAAATCTGATCCTGAAGCAGCTGGAAGTCATTATTACCAGGCCCACCTTCTCTTGCCTCACGGCTTGCTGACGTCAGAATGAGTCCTTTGCCAGGAGGATGTCCATGGTCAAGGCAAGTTGTGACTTTAAAGCGACAACAAAGAAAGTGTAAGGTTGCAGGCTGGCAAACAGGCCTGGAAAATCCTCGGGAGTCTCAGATGCTCGTGCCATGATTCAAACTTCACAGACCTGGGAGACATCCAGTTTTCTCCCCCAGAGAAGCCGCAGCCTGGTCGCTTCCCCTGCCACACCATCTGGTCCACAGAAACACCAGACTTCCGTGTCTCTCGGCCCTATAAAAAGCAACATTCCTTTTCCTGTCTTCTCTCCACTTGTCCCTCCCACCCGCTCCTGCCTCTTCTCTCTCCTTGCCTTTGGTCTCTCTGTCTTATCCCTTCTCCCCTGCCAATCACTTCCTTTCTTCTCAACACTCCTCCTACATCTCCCCTCTGTGCACCTGCAGTACTATTCTTTGTCCAACCATGAAAACATCCGAAGGGCTTCTAGAATATTCGTTATGTCTGGAGGAGTTAGAGCCCTCCAGCACTGGGGTTGGCAATTCTGCCTCCTTAGCTTCCAGGACAGATGAAGCATTTATTCCGAGGCCTTGTGCGCCCTCTTGTGGTTTCTCCGTCACGCCAACTCCCGCAGACAATGGCTGCTTTGTCCAGGAGAGAAGCCAATTTAAATGACAACCTGGCTTAAACCTCAGAAACCTTCAATCTCTCCTTCAGTTGTTATTAGAAGGATGGCGGTAAAACAAACAAACAAACAAAAAACCCCGAAGTCCTTATGCACAGAGCCGCCGCGTTTCACAGCGATGTTCACCTTGGCCCGTGAAGATCCCTGGACACAAAGCCAGAGCAACGAAATCAGAATGCAACAGGATGGAGGGGCAGTGGCACAGAGGAGGGGGAGCAAAATACAGAAGAGGAGAGGGTGAGGGTTGACGTCCTCTTACACCTGCCGCTTCATGCTTGAGCTCGGGTCAGAACACTTGTGAGATTATTCTGAGCCTGACAGTATACCCTCGGGGGGGGGGGGTGCATCTGGCCAGACTGCTAGGCTGTCTCAGGAGGTCCCAGAATGACTATAGGCAGATCCTGGCTCCTATGATTGCTGGATAACTCTCCCCATCCCTTTCCCCTCTCCTTTTCCCTCCCCCCTCTCTCTCTCCCTCTCCTTTCCTCTCCATCCTTCTCTTCCTCTTCGTCCTGCTCCCCACCCATCTCTCCCTCTTTTGCTGATCTTCTTCCACAGGATCTCACTATACAGCCCAGGCTGGCCTCTAACTCACAATCCTGCCACCACCTTCAATTAGTGAGAATGCAAGCATGTGCCACAGTGGCCTGTCTGTTCCAGCAGAAACCTGTTCTGTGCAGTCAGCTCAGGGTGCAAACACATGCTTTAACTCATGACCTCGAAGGTCAGGTTGCCATGGCCTAGAACTCTGGAAAACAGCATTATGACATCACAAAAACTAGTGCTGGCTGGAGGAAGCAGTATGTCCTGGAATCAATAGTTTATGCAGCCCTGCAGGGATGGGTTGTACAGATGTGAACACATCCGTGAGTTAGGAGAACATCCTCGTCAATAACCGTCTGCTTGTGAGAGACTGGGAAGATCCCTCCTGGGCTTCATGCTCAAGCTCAAGGTGAGGCAGGAATAGTATTTCCGCAAGTACAGGCTTGAAGGTCCTCAGGAACGGTGGGGCAGAAATCTGTGACTACTTTGCTTTTGACAGGTTCATGAAGGCAGTAGGTATGTATGCCTTGGTCTTCTTTGAGCCGTACTGACTGATTCTTAAATTGCTCAAACTGATTTAATCTGAGGACTTTAGGTTTCCCAGTGACAGCAGAAGGACTAAAGGGAATTTTGGCATGTCCCCAGAAAGGGCACTTTTCCACATCTGTCCAGAAAGAAATGGAGCCATTGTGGAGAAGTCAGTGGAGACTGCTCCCGGCGTGGGGTAAGGCCAGATCAAGTGATCAGGGTCTGCAGTATCCAGGGATCAAATTTTCTCTTGGAAATTATGTGACTTATTAACAGAAGAGCGTATAAGGCCAGAAAGGAGCCTTTTCCCCAGTGTAGGCTGGGTAAAGAAAAGGTAGTCATTGAGGCTAAAGCCCAAAAAGACCAATCAAGGCTGCGGACACCAACGTTTAGCTTTTAATTGCACATCTGGCTTCAAGACTCCTGGCACAATTTTCTAGGGACTGTTGTGAAGCATGGACATGAGCATGCACTGAAAATGGGGGGCATGGGGTGTCCAGAGTCTGGCAGAGCCCATGGAAACAGACGGTAGGCTAAACATCTGAGCACTGAGAAGCTGATATCTGGGGCATCAGAGAGAGATGGCTCAATGGGTAAGAGCACTGACTGCTCTTTTGAAGGTCCTGAGTTCAAATCCCAGTACCCACATGGTAGCTCACAACTATCTGTAAAGAGATCTGACGCCCTCTTCTGGTGTGTCTGAAGACAGCTATAGTGTACTTACATAGAATAATAAATCTTAAAAAAAAAAGAGTCAAGGTGACTTACAATGTCCGCTCGTCTGTCTCTGATGTGCCTTACTGTCATGGTGGCAATGAGCCTTGGAGAGACCCCCCAACCGGGCATCTCTCTGGAAAACTGGTCACCAACCGCCTAATTTATTGATACCATTATATAATTGTAATTCATCAAATAATTGCTGAGACCATTTACTAAGGCCAATGGGGTGTGTTTTCCCAGAACAACAAGCCACTGAAAGAGACTAGAGACTCTCCCAAGTGTGTACTTGTATGTACTTATTTATATGGCAGAGCATTGCTTAGCGTGTGCAAGGGCGCAGCTCCCAGCCCATGCACCATACACATCCTGTCTCAAAAGCCCAGAGCCACATGACTGGTCCCCAGCACTGCAAGCGAACAAAAAGTTAAAGGATCTTAAAAGTTGTTAAATTTTAAAATTTACCAATTTGCTAGGTATTTGCCAAACACGTATTGTATATAAGATTGTATGTGGGGGACTAGAGAGATGGTTCAGTGGTTAAGAGCACTGACTGCTCTTTTGAAAGTCCTGAGTTCAAATCCCAGCAATCACATGGTGGCTCACAACCATCCATAATGAGATCTGATGCCCTCTTCTGGTGTGTCTGAAGACAGCTACAGTGTACTTACAAATAATAAATAAATCTTTAAAAAAAAAGATTATATGTGTCATACTAAACTATGTGCTGCTTGTATGCAGACATTATATATTTTTATCTTACATAAGTGAGAAAAATTGCTGCAAATTTCTCTTTCATTTATTACTATGTTTTAGAGAGCTTTCCGTATCAGGACACATATATATCTGCCACCATTTCCAACTCTGCAGAAGATAACATAGTATCATATTTTATTTTATTAATTTCTCTTTTAAAAGACTTTATTAGCATATATTAACTATATTTAATAATGGGCTTCATTGTGGCATTTTCATGTGTGACTATAATGCCAATTAATTACATTCAACCCCATTACCCCTGCTTTTCCCAAATAGACCCCTTCTGCTATCGTGTGTGTGTGTGTGTGTGTGTGTGTGTGTGTGTGTGTGTGTGTGTGAGAGAGAGAGAGAGAGAGAGAGAGAGAACACTCAAGCACACCAATGAATTTCAATAGGGTTGTTTATAGGGACATGGAAGAAGGGCTATTTATAGGAGTATGGGCTCCTTACACCACAAAGAAGAAATGTTTCTTCTTTGCCTAGAAACCATCAGCTGCCTGCCAGACTTTTAGGAAGGGGCGGGGCCTGGCGAGCTTGAACTTCTCCCTTCGGGGCAGGATGGTGATGAGTTCAATCTTGTGCAGTTCTTGTACACAGTAGCAACTGCAAGCTCAGGAACAAAGTGGCCATACCATGCGCAGAAGACAGTGCCCCATGATAGACACTCCATTCCTCCTTCAGGTCCTTAGATTTTTTTATACCCCCATCTTCCATGGTGTTTCTTGAGCCTTGGAAGGGGTCATATGAGCATCCCATTTGGGACTGAATGCTTACCGGTTACTTGTTCTTAGAACCTTGACAAGTTATGACTAACCCTTCTCTTTCCTACCCCTGCACATGTAACCTGTTGCCAAAATGTTGGTGCAAAATCATAATTGAACATATTTTAATTGCTGTAAAAAATGTAAGTATATATAAATGATAAATACAAGACCATTCCTGTTTATAGATGTAGGTATGTTTCTAACTAATAAAAATTGCTATATGCTAATTCCTCAGAATAGAGCTATTCTAATGTTGTAAGTGTCCATTTTTAAGGTGAGTGAATACAGCCACATCAAAGATCACTCAGTTATTTTTCCCATCTTACTCCATAAACTGAATATATTCAAAGTCGTCAGGATCTCTACAATATCTGGGACAAAGCACATACTATGCATATTAATTATCCTAATCTAATTAGAGAAAAAAAGATTATTTAATGGCCATTGTCCAGGTTTCATTCAGTTGTTAGATCTTATGTATATTAGATATTTGATTTTTTTTTCAGTAAATCATTTATTTACTTCCTGTGTTCAATTTCAGTTGAATTGTTTTTCCTCTTTCTTTGATATGAGATATTAAATGTATCTATGCATACATTTACTTGTATACACACATACATATATTAAGTGTGTGTATGTGGGTATGTGTGGTCAATGTTTCATCCAGCAATTGTTAGCTTTCACTAACTTAGTCTGGATATCTAATGCATGATGCTAAAGTCTGTTTGGCTCATTCTAGAAACCCACTCTGAAGAAGCAGTTGAGTTTCACTGGCCATGAGAACCATCTGTATTCTGGTGATAACTGGGTCCTCTTGTTCCCAAGGTTACCCATCAAGTAGGTATGTGGTAACACCCAAGATTCTGTACTAATAACAGGTGCCTGGGAGCCGGGACTCTGCTGTGCAATCCACTGACTTAAGATCTGTCAACATCTTCCACCTAGACCAAGTTGGTTCTGTCTTCTCCAGTGTCTGTGTGCCAGATATTCCTGGAGCTGTTCAGTCCTGCAAAGCTCTGTCGCCAGCCTTCTAGAAGAAGAAATGTGCAAGCTAAAAGTGTCTCCTAGTCTCTTCACAGATAGCCAATGGAATGTCCATTTGAGACAATTTGGAGGAGAGATTATTAGCAGAAACGAGATAAACTAAACAGCAAAATGGATCACCTTCCCAAGGCAGCTGCTACCATACCGACGATGACGACAGATCAGCCACATGAAAGGACGCTCAGCTATTATTCCCTCTCACTCCGTAAACGGAATATATTCAAAGTCAGCGGATCTGTAAGATATTCCAGACAAAGCATCAGTAGCAAGAGTTAAGATCTAAATGCAACAATTCAAAAGCCAGGAGAGAGACCAAGAAGCACATGATAGCTTTATTATTCTAAATTGCCCATTTTAGCACAGATTCTAAAATTGAAATAGAGCAAATTCTGCCTCTCTCGGTATCAAAATGGTTCTCAATGCCCTCCAGCCCTCCATATCTACAGATTGGCGATTCAAATGTGCTAATGGGTCATCCAGTGCATGTGCTCAGGTGAGCCTTTGTATGTCTTCCTTTCAGGGAAAAGCCCTCTGCCCACAGCCTACAGCCAAAGGATTTTGTGGGTTGAGCCTCCTCAGCAAAGAGCTCAGTATTAATCTAGGCTCTCTAGGTCAGTCATTCTTTCCTACTGTCATAGTAAAAGATGTTAATGACAAGCAAGGAATCATCTTGACTCTCAGTGATTGCTGTCTTTCTTCTTTATTTCGTTTAAATGGTAGGATGCACATAGTCAATTTCAGTGGTAGATTAATTTCTGGTGCCTGTTAAAAACTCTATCAAAATATTTTATATTTTATTTAAAATTATATATTTATTTTAAATTTTTTTTTACTTTATTTTATATTAAATATCTTATAGCTCTGTTGCCAAGAATCTAGAAACACCTGATGCAGCATCCTTGGTCCAAATTTGCTTCTTAAAACCCCAAATTTGGGGATGAAAATCAGCCTCTTCAAATGACAATCTTTCTCAAATAACTGCCTTTGTTACCAGTGTTCTAAGGAATTTCAATTCCTGGAGAGTTTAAGGACATTACTGGCCCTGTAACTGTACCTTCCAGGACTGTGAGGCCAAAGGGATATTCTCCTTTTCTAGTGATTTCTCCATCTGAAACCACAATTTCTGGTCACCTTCAGCCTTTTGCAAAATGCCTGCATGGTTTTCAGGTACAGGGTGGAGTGCTTTGATTTTTCATTGTTTCTCTTCTTTCTCACCCTAGCATACTAGATTTAGTTGGAAAGTTGAAGCAACAGACTGTGCCCCAACTCATGGGCATAGGAGAGAGTAGGATAAAGGACAGAGAAGAAACACACACACACACACACACACACACACACACACACACACACGGGGGGGGACTGTTTGATAAGAAAAGGCAGTGGTTGTATTAAGGAAGTATTTACATAATACTAATGCTGGCTTGGATGTACTTTGTCCTCCAACAGTTGTAGACTATAGTGCTGGGGACCTTTAAGACAGAGTATGTGAGAGGTGGTTAGGTCATTGGGAACACTGTCCTCAGAAGGGATTAGGTAGTTACCAGGGAGCCCTGATTAGACCTCATGATATTGTTATGAAAATCCAACATTAGCCCCTCCCCACTCTCCTGATTCCTGACTGTCTCTGTGATTTCTTTCTCACACCTGTCCCATGGTGAAGCCACTCTTCATGACTTGACAGTTAGTGGGGTCCTTGCCAATGCCTGCACCATACTGTTTGGACTTTCAGCCTTCCAAACTATTAATTACATAAAACTCTTCTTTATAAGGTATCCAACCTCAGACATTTTGTCAGAGGGAAAAGGGAACAAATATGGCTACCTTTGCTTTAGAGAATTCTGCATGAAACTCGCTGGTATGCCTTGGCTTGCTCTAATACTGGTGACCTAGTTTGATGTTTTAGACTTTGTGGGGTGGACTGTATCTTTTCCCTGCATGGTAGTTAGTTTTATGCCAATCTATCGGCAGAGAGCACTCCTAGATCAACAGTCACATGTCCCTGTAGCCTCACACTGCCACTGTTTCTCATATCTCACTTGCTTGAAGCTCCGCCCTTCCTCTGGAATCCACATTCCTTCATATGGATCCATGGAAATAAAAAGACATACCTTCCACCTCCCCAAAGATCACACATGGTTGGGACAGAGGTGCAGCTTACTTACTCCTGGACCACTGCCACTGTTCAAGACTGTTTGATCAGAAGACTGCCCTGGACCCTGAATGCTCTAGGCCAAAGAGTAGCAATAGCTTCCATATGCTTTAGTACCCTTAGTCTAGAGAATTCAAGTCAATTTTTCTAGACAGTCCTCTCCCCATAGTTTAGTCTGGCTCGTTACAGCTCTAACAAAGACATCATACACAGTCTCCCTTCTTGCAGGCACTCCAATCTCTATACACAACTTTCTCAGTGAAAAGGGGAGGAACTAAGTTTAAAATATATTATATGCATGCATTAAAACATAACGAGAAAAGCCATCATTTTGTACAACTGAATAAATTAATGAACATGTAGTTAAGAAAAGCAGAACCTCCTAAGCCCTTCTGCAACTTATTTGACCCGAGATCAGGACATCTTAAGAAAATGAACTTGAATATTGTTTCATTTTCCTGGAACATGTTTCATATTTCAAAATTCTTAGAATATTGACCAAAATAAAGATGTTATTTCCTCCTCCTCCTCCTCCTCCTCCTCCTCCTCCTCCTTCTTCTTCTTCTTCTTCTTCTTCTTCTTCTTCTTCTTCTTCCTCTTCCTCTTCCTCTTCCTCTTCCTCTTCCTCTTCCTCTTCTTCTTCTTCTTCTTCTTCTTCTTCTTCTTCTTCTTCTTCTTCTTTTTTTGATTTTTCGAGACAGGGTTTCTCTATGTAGACCTGGCTGTCCTGGAACTCACTCTGTAGACCAGGCTGGGTTATTTCCTTCTTAATGAAGCTTTCAGAAAGATTATTTCCCTGAAAGTCTACAAGAAGATGAAAAAGAACCACTGTTCCTGTTCTGAGTGCCCTACCAGACTTACCTTGGTTGTCTTGTGAGTTCTGTGATCATCTCCCATTGTCTGGGAGCCACTGAATCTCAGCTTTACAAAAGAAAGCTCCGTAGACACCCAGTGTTACAATACAGGAAGCCAGCACCTCCTGGACCAGAGAGAAGCTTCATCTGCCTTGACTTGTCAGGGCTTCCTGTGCTAGAATTGATGGAGAATCCCTCAGGGGCAAGCTAATGAATACGCATGCATAATGGAGGCACTTCATTAATGGCTTATGTAGAGGTGAATTGTTTTACTAATTTAGTTTGCTCAATGACACAGGTCTAGCAAGGAAGTGAAACCACAGAACTCCCCCAACCCCAAGAGATGACCTAACAAAGTCCAGTCAATGTTGCATAATGCGATTGTATCAACTACCAAATATAAGCACACTGTGCTCAGCATGGTGGTACATGCCTGTAATCCCAGCTGAGACAGGTGGGGCGGCCTGCACACCAAACACAGTGAAGCTCTGTCTTAAAACATCAGAATAAGATACACTGGAAAAAAAACCCTTATTAATTATGGGCTCCTTTCTTTGTATCTATTGAGAAACGAGTCAGTAACATTGCTGATATCGTCCATCCACATTCACCGTTCTTACAGTTATAGACTTCTTATGCTTGAATATAGAAAGCACTGAAGGGCAAGGGAGATGGCTTACCTGTTAAAAAAGCTATCCCACAGGTAAATTCAATCCCAGGATCTACATGGCGGGAAGAGAGAACCAACCCCTCCATTGGTCCTTGAACTCCACACACAAATTGTGGCATTCACACAAGCATCTTCACACACACACACCTGCACAAATAAATAAAACTTGTGAGAGCATGCTGGAGAAACTTCAGTTTAAGGAACCCATAACCATGATTTAGTGAATCAAAGTGCTAACCAGTCTATCGCCTTTTAGATTGATCAAACACCCGTTCCTGTGGCAATTGTGTGTGTGTGTGTGTGTGTGTTTGTGTGACTATTATTTGGAAATAATTCTCAGATATTCATCTGAATGACCAAAATTTTTTGTCACTAATGTGACATATCTGCATAAAATAGATTGAAATGTAGGTATGACCATATTTCATGTCTTTCTCTCTTGTTTTGTTTGTGTGTGTGTGTGTGTGTGTGTGTGTGTGTGTTACTGAGGAGAGATGCCAGGGCCCTATGGACAGTAGACAAATGCTCTGTTGTCGATCTACAACTCAGCCTTTTTCCTTTGGTATTTAGCCCAGGAACACCTTGAACCCATGCTTATCCTCGCTCAGCTCTCTGAACAGTTGGCATTAAGTGGCAAGTCACCATGCATGGCTTCTTGCTTTATTCTTTATCATAGCAGATTAAAATAGAATAGTTGGATTCTGTCAAGGCCACACTGAAGTTGTTGAGAAATTCTGAGCTACGGATGCAACACATTTTCACCAGGATATGAGTTTGTACAATAAACTGATCATTTTAAATGATGCCTTTTTAACCTAAATTCCAATACAAATAGTTTTCATGCCGTGATGACTAATCTTGGCTGTCATCTTGGTTACATCTGAAATCAATCAAGGGGCTTGTCCAGGTAGATCTATTTACTTGGTGTTTTCTGGAAGGATTAACTGAAGAAGAAAGGGTTCCCCCCCCCCCCCGCCAGAGTTGGCAGCATCTTCCAATGGCAACTTAGATATAAAGAAGTGTGTGGGGAAAGCTGCTTTGCCTTCACACCTTTGCTCCTTGCTCTTGAGTGCATCCATGCTGACGCTGCTGTGTATCCTTCACTGATAGTGGAACTCAGCTTCCAACATGGACTGAAAGACCAACACTAATAAATCCCCCTTTAATATGTACTCGTTCTGAGGGGTTTTGTCCCTAACTAATATCCACACCTCTGGGATTCCGTGAGCTTCTCCTTGCTGTCTGTAATACTCTTCCATACCTTCAATGTAACCTTTTCACAACCTTCCTCATGTCTCACTTCCCTTTCAAACCACAGTTAAAAATTTAGAATTAGAAGCTACACTAATCATAGTTATGATAAAAAAAATTTGTATTCATAACCAAATGGGAACCTCAGAATGATCTTGACAGACAGATTTCAACCCCTGCTGCATTTGGAGCCTCAATAAGAGCTAGGAGGTGCAGGGGTCAGGAGAGGGCCCGGAATTCCAGGGACTTTGGATGGCTGTTCTCATTCATCGCTTCCTCTATTGTCCCTGTGGCTGCGTGTACTTCACTTTTTACTTTGTCACTCTGGCTTTCAATGCTTCCCTGCAGCCTCGCAGTGGATCGAGCCCTACGTCTCCCTCAAGCTCATCTGTTCATTCATATGAAGCCACTTGATTTCCCAGCTACGTTTTGACTACCTAAGTTTGTTAGACATATCACAAAGACAGAAGTCACTTTTATTTTATGATCTTTCAAAATTAATATTAATATTTCTCACCTTAAGTCCTTGGAGACTTAAAAGTTACAGTGTTGGGATTTACAGAGGGGAGTCACATTAATCCATGTTTTCTTTTCTTTATAAAAATTGTGATGATAATTGATGGTGGAGGGGGGGTGGTATTAGGGGGGTATGTGTGCCATGGTGCATGAGCCCCGGGGATTGAACTCAGGTCACCAGGCTTGTGTGATAAGCACTTTATATGCTAAGCCACCTCACTGGCCCTAACAGAAAGCTTAAAGTCCTATAAAGTCATAAATAATAAACAATCAAGTAGCAAACGTTTGTATTTAGGTGAAGATTACTAATTCACAAATGCAAAAACAAAACAAAACAAGACAGGGAAGATGCCACATTGATAACTGCAGGATCCACAGGAACTCAGCTTGCAGAGAAATGGTGTGTGAGGTTCTGCTTTTCAGTTTGTGAGTCAGGAATCTATAAGCAGAGGCACATCTAGGTAAGGAAAGGAAGCTAAAATGTAATCAAGGCAACCTGCCATGGCCTGCTTAATTAGCTGTTGAGACTGACAGCAGAGAAATAAATACTCTTAAATAAAATATATGTATCCTTTATAATGCAAAACAAGTATTTTTAGTTAAAACAGGTTTTTAAAGCAATACCCTGCACACTAACACAAGGAATGTATAGATACAATTGAGACAAAATAGACATACTCCGTTTAGTCATCTGGTTCTCTCCTGCCCTCCTACAGTGCTCCGTGACTCACCAAGCTTATTACAAGGCTCATCTCTTCTGATGCTAGGAACTAGATGTGGGTCTTTTTTTCAATTATTACTTATGTATTTAGTGCATGTGACTTATTTATAACTATAGAACTTTATACTTTCAATTCAGGCCAGTGAGATAGCTCAGTTTCTCTCTCTCTCTCTCTCTCTCTCTCTCTCTCTCTCTCTCTCTCTCTCTCCTCTCTCTCATACACACACACACACACACACACACACACACACACACACACACACACACACACGTGTGCCATAGCATGGAGTACATGGGGGGCAGGTAAGCAGATGACTTTCAGGGGTTCGTCCTCTCCTGTTATTTTTCTGTAGGCATGCTGGGATTGCAGATTCACATCGCTCTATCTGGGGTTTCCATGAGTTCTTAAGGTTGAACTCGGATCATCAGGCTTGCACAGTTAGTGTCTTTATCCAATGAGTCATCTCTACAGCCTGAGGCAGGAATCTCTTTTGCTTAGTGAGTCAGGCCTTACTAGGGGATGCACTGGGGATGACGGTGTAGCTCTTTGTGTAGTAAGGTTGTAGGGGAATATAAGGATAGTATTGGTCTTTATAACCTTCCTTTGACTATCGAGGAGGTTGTATTTGATGGCTGGTGAAGTCCTTTCTTCTTGTCATTCGCAGTGCTTGCACAGACTTGGAGAGGTAAAGTCCTGTCACTGTATCTGATCATTTCTAGAGATGTCACTGAGTTCTTAAAAAGGTTGTCCTTCCACATGTCTGTGGAAATGGGCTGACTGGTACCTTTCTTGGTGATGGTGTGGATAGTGTTGAGAGTAGACTTTAATCAAAGTTACCCAAAGTTACCATCCTGCTGTGCGCTTGAGATGAGAGTCTTCTCCTGAATTAGAAAAGTAAACTAATTGAAGACCCAGAAATGAATCCACACTCCTATGGTCACTTGATCTTTGACAAAGGAGCTAAAACCATCCAGTGGAAAAAAGATAGCCTTTTCAACAAATGGTGCTGGCTCAACTGGAGGTCAACATGCAGAAGAATGCAAATTGACCCACTCTTATCTCCTTGCACTAAGCTCAATTCCAAGTGGATCAAGGACCTCCACATAAAACCAGACACATTGAAACTAATAGAAAGGAAACTGGGGAAGAACCTTGAACATATGGGCACAGGGGAGAATTTCCTGAACAGAACTCCAATAGCTTATGCTCTAAGATCAAGAATAGACAAATGGGACCTCATTAAATTACAAAGTTTTTGCAAGGCAAAAGACACTGTCAAAAAGACAAAGCGGCAACCAACTAACTGGGAAATGATCTTTACCAGCCCTACATCCGACAGAGGGCTAATATCCTATATATACAAAGAACTCAAGAAGTTAAACTCCAGAGAGGCAAGTAACCCTATTAAAAAATGGGGTACAGAGCTAAACAAAGAGTTCTCACCTGAAGAATATCTAATGGCTGAGAAGCACCTAAAGAGATGGTCATCATCCTTAGTCATTAGGGAAATGCAAATCAAAACAAACCTGAGATTCCACCTCACACCAGTTAGGATGGCTAAGATCAAAAACAAAGGAGACAGCAGTTGTTGGAGAGGATGTGGAGAAAGAGGAACACTCCTCCACTGCTGGTGGAATTGCAAGCTGGTACAACCACTCTGGAAAGCAGTCTGGCGGTTCCTCAGAAAACTGAGCATGACACTCCCGGAGGATCCGGCTATACCACTCCTGGGCATATACCCAGAGGCTTTACCTGCATGCAATAAGGACACATGCTCCACTATGTTCATAGCAGCCTTATTTATAATAGCCAGAAGCTGGAAAGAACCCAGATGTCCCTCAACAGAGGAATGGATTCAGAAGATGTGGTATATCTACACAATGGAATACTACTCTGCAATTAAAAACAATGAATTCACGAAATTCCTAGGCAAATGGTCAGAACTTGAAAATATCATCCTTAGTGAGGTAACCCAATCACAAAAGAACACACATGGTATGCAGTCACTGCTAAGGGGATATTAACCCAGAATCTCGGAATACCCTAGACACAATTTGCATATCAATAGATTTCTAAGAAGATGGAAGGAGAGACCCCTGGTCCTGGAAAGACTGGATGTAGGGGAACGCCAGGACAGAGAGGCCAGAGGGGGTTGAATGGGGAAAAGAGGGAGGGAAGGGGGCTTATGGGACTTTCAGGGAGAGAGGAAACGGGAAAGGGGAAATGAATTTGAATGTAAATAAAAAAAAACTTAGAAAATAAAATTAAAAAAAAAAGAAAAGTAAACTAAAGCTTTGGGAAAGTTAGAGAGTTTGAGTTAGACTTCCTTGGCCTCATCTGGGAAAGAGACAGGCTTCAGAGAACACTTGGAATAATAAGGAATGAAGCACACAAAAGCTCAGAGATGGAAGAAAGACAAACATGTTGTATGCAAACTTTTTAGTTGGGTCTTATAACATACATGGTATATGCTTCATAGACATAAATCCTTCTTTGCTTCCTCCTGAGTAAAATGTTACTCTCCACAGACCTATTGCTGTATAAAAACCTTTCTGCAGTTGCCAGAATTTTGATCTGCATACAAGCAAGCACAGAGTCATCCTATTAAGGATGATTACAAAAAAAAAAGAAAAAAAGAAAAATGAGCTAGATATCCAAGAGGCAGAAGAGGAATAAACAATGTTGGGAAACTTTCAATGCCACCTTAGAAATGCGAATGAGCCAATATAATTTGAGTCACAGAAAAGGAGGACCAGGTAGAGAAAAACAATGACTAAAAATTCCAAACTCATAGAACCACTTCACCCATAGATTCAGAAATCGTCACAAATTTCAAGTAAAGTAAGCAGAGAGCCTCGGCCACGTCAAGGCGCATTGTGCTTAAAATGTTGAAAGCAAAGCGTCAGTGTGAAGATGACTGTTGACACAGTGCAAGCCAGAAATCAATGGAAGGACCTGTCTAACATGCCACTGGGCAAGGGCAAAAGGAAGCTGACCTGGAATTCTATAATTAGTAGAAATTCAGTCAACAATAAATGTTACAAAATCGAAGACAGGGAACCCTCAGCAGTCGAATAGATAAACAAGACTCGGTGGTGAGATATACAATGGCGTTTTCTCTAGTTGTATAGAAGAACGGAATGTTTTGGGGGAATGGATAGAACTGGAGATCATCATGTTAAGTGCAATAAGCCAGAAACGACATGTTTTCTCATACATGTAGAATCCAAACATGAGCATGTGTATATTTGTTGCTGATGATCAGACTTTTTTATAGGTCATTTGACAGCTGGAAGCACAAATTAAACCATGTATCTCGAGGTTGCTGTCTGCTGAGGTAAGATGTTTAACAACAGTGGCACAAAGACTGGAGTCTGCTCAACAGAGGGTCCCAGCTGAGGGTTTTCTGTGGGGAGAGGGTAACAGGCTAAGATAAATTATGGACATGGTGGCAATCACCAAAGCAACCACTAGAAATGAAAATTGAGGCATAATTTTAAGAGCCAATAAAGGGAGAAAATGGAATATGAAAGCCACCAAAATTTAATCCAAATAAATAATTGAAAGAATGAGAAACGAAAACCAGACGGGACAAATGGAAGTGAAACAGAAAATAATCCCCTGCACCGAGCATAATGGTTCCTGGGGGGACTGGCTTCCTGCAGGAAGAGTCCTAACAAATGCTGTTAAATCCACTAAATCACAGCAGCACAGCAGCACACAGACTTGGTAGTCACATACATGATAATGTATACAGATTAAATTAGACTGAATGGGTTATTAATAATTTCCTTTTACCATCTTACACTCAAGAGAAAATTTTAGAACTTTTTTTACCCAGCAGTTTCAACAAAAGGCCTTGCCACAGATAAAACACCTTAAGCCTAGGGGTTCCTTCCCTAATCTTAGAGGTGATTCCCATTCTGTGGGTGAAGTTTTACTTTGTCTGCTTGAGATGGGAAACGTTGGCTTTGTCACTTATTAAGATGCCCTTGCACACGACTTTTGAGCATGAATGCCCTTGTTTCCTGATTGGTGGTGGAAGGGCTTAGACCCTGGAACCAGATGGAGTTGCAGAGCATTTACATGAACTCTTAGGGAAAAACGCAAGTTCCTCAATGAGTGCGGGAGAGTGACCTGGGGGGTGACAGATGGAGGGACCTGGAAACTGATCATGGATACTGCAGACACAAGTAACCTCATCCTCAAAGCAGGGATTTGTCTGTGAGCGAGTGAAATCCTAGGAGACAGCTTTGGCTGAGGAGGATTGGTCCTGATCCTTTGGAATTTGCTTTTGCACTTACTCACATTCTTTAGGAATTATCCATTTTCTTGGACTGTGTTAAGTGGTACACAGTAAGTTATTATGTTGTTGACAACAGTGCAAGAAAGACACTGGTTACCAGTTGCTTCAGAGAGAATGGCATCATCTCACTGCGGGGCTCGGGGGGAGATGGGAGCGCACATGCAGAAATGATCTCCGGTTTCTGGGACATCATTGTCATTTCTAGAGCTCTTACCTGCAAGACAGGGCTGGTGATCTCGGAGTCTACTTGTGAAGTGGAGATGGAGACTTGGTTTAGAAATACTGTCTTAGGTGTGTTTCTGTAGCTGCTATTGTAACATGAACATGAGCAACTTAGCCTCCATGAGATTGTCTTTCTCCATCTATAAACTGTGGAACGTGATATTTATAATATGCCCAGCTTATGGGGACTCTCATAAAATAAAGTAATTACAAAGACTTTTATGTTATGTGTGTGTGCTCGATAAAATAAAATTGACTCCATTTCTCCTGCCTTTAAAACAACGCACAGTGAAGTCAATGTGCCATTTTACAATGAGGAGTGAAACCCAATTTAAATACCAACTTTAGTCACTTGTAAAATTGAAAAGAAAAAAAAAGTCACCAAGGACTTACTCTCTTTGACTTGACTGAAAAGAAGTACACCCTGTTTCCTTGTCTTCTAATGACCTCTAGATAGTCACAAAAGCTGAGGTTACCTACATCATCAAAAATGTAAGTATATTATGGTTTCTAGAGGTGCCTTTTGAATCTATCATGTCAATAATATTTCTGAAGAGACACTAAATTCAAGGGATAGACTCTCATCCTTCTGTTTGCAATACCAGTTTTCTTGTCAGTGAAATTCTGACCATAACCATCAAATGATATGCAAAAAAAAAATCCTCTCAATTCTGATTTTACCCCCCTGAGATATAAGTGACACTTTTGTGACTTGCTGAAGGCAGCACCTGAGTGACACTGCCTCCCGACATCTACATGCTCTCAGTTCCTGTTGCTCAGACCAGAAGCCAATCAAGCAGGCGATAGTAAAGTCAGTTATGTGATTATGTCCTAAGCCTAGCATTTGAGAGCGGTATCTTACTTTTAAATGTGGCCAGCTCCCAGTGCTTCTGAACAACATCAGACAAACACACCCACTGATGCAGGTCAGCAGCAATCCCAGGGCCAGCAAACAACACGGGGCAATCAGAACACAGTAGCTGTTTATGTGGCAGAGGCCCCCAAAGAGCGAGCCGCACAAAGCACTTGAGGTCAAGAAACCCAAGACTGTGGGACAAGCTATGTAATAATTTGCTCTTAGGTTTTCTGCCATGGTTCTGATTTTTTAAGATAGGGGATTCCCCATTGCCTGTAGCTCATTAATCACAGTAGCTTTTGATTATGAACAGTGCAGTCCCAAAGACAGTACTCCAGGACTTGGCAGGGAGATTCTGTGTCTGTCCTTTGAATGTGCCAGAACACTCTGAACCCTGCCAACTCTGATTGCACTTGGCATTAATTGAAGATGCTGAGGAATATAAGCCTTTCTGAGTTGAGCCACCTGGAGCAGATTAAAACCTTGGTCCTGCTGGTGAAGTGGTCCAGGGATTGTGAATGCAGGGTTGTTTTAATCTTTTCCAAGTCAGGCTGTTTAGAAATATCCATATATCAAATGTTCATGGGTCTCATACACTTTCCTTCTCAGGGGAGAATTCAATCACCAGTAACACGAAGTGGGATTACCTTGTCGTGGTGAGCCATCTGGAGAGAGAAGACCCACTACCCTTGTAAATATGCTCAGAGATTTGCCACTACGCTTGTGTGGTTTCCGAGGGCACTCCAAGCTGCGGTGTCTGAAAGACATGTCTGTTAACCTGGTGAGAACAAGATGCTACTAGAGCAGACTGTAGGTCTCCCAGTGTGCTGAACTTCTCCTGGGCTGCGGGATGGTCTCAAACATCACCTGGAAGGTTCTTCTAAAGACAACCACTCAAGGGGGCCTTGAGCTCCACCGTAAACTTTAACAGAAAGGTTGGTGAGGCTGCAAATAGGCAGAGGCTGACACGGACACTACTGAGTCGGGATTCTGCTTGTAGATCTACTCTGGAGCACTGACTTCTTTGGTGAATAAAGAAAAAATTAGAGCAGAGGCAAAGGCAAGCAGATTCACGCTCAAGGTCCACCCGAGTCATAAAGCTACATCCTACCCTAAGAGGGGTGGAGGGGGGGAAGGGAAATTTAGATTAATTTCAGAAAGCGGAAGATTCAGAAAGGTAAGAGTTTAATGAATGACTTCACAGTTCGATGAGAGGAAACCAGAGTTTAGGGGTTAGATATTACGTGACCCAGACAGGAGCCCAGGAGATCAATAGTTAAAGCCCGTCATATCCTCTAAAGATGTAGCCAGCCTTCAGAGCAATCAAGATGTCAGTCTTCTGAAGGCAAGGCTAACCTATATCGAAAAGTAAGTGCTGTCCATGGTAATTCAGTGGGAGCATGCCATGATGGAGGGGAAGGGCTTGTTGGGAAGGTTGAGGACAGCAGATTAGAAACGTATGGTTTGTTTAAAATTAGTTTTAAGTCTTTAATGTCTTTACAATTAAAATCACCAATAGCCTGTGCAAAAAGTATCTTCTTTAATTTGCAAATACATTGCAATACATTCAAACAAAACTCAGGTCATTAAATTATGATACATAACCACATCAGTTTTGAGCAATATGGATAAGACTTCTAGGCATGCTCGGTGAGACTGACACGAAGTTGATACAAAAAACCGGGAATAGAATCATGAGAAAGAAAGATTTCCAACTCAGCTCAGTTTTGAGCATAACTGCAAAATAAATAAATAAATAAAATAAAGCTATTAGCAAACTAAATCTATTGATATGTAAAGCCAATCCACATGTAATGGCCCAAAAGGGTTGATCTCAAGATTAAATGGTACTTTAACACTGACAGAAATGTCTAGATGTGGCACAAGCTATTACTGTCTGAAAGACCCTAGCCTAATGTATGAGACCCAGGTCCCAATGAGAGCCCTTGTCTCATAACACAAAGAGGACAAGCTGACCAAAAAGATAGCATCTGAGGCTGGCCCCTGGCCTCACACACCTGCACCTGCAGGCACATGCCCCCTTTCACACAAAGAAACCCAAATTAAAACTAGACATATCATCACGTACTTATAATCCTATCACCTGGGAGGCAGAGAAATAAGGATGCTACAAGTTTGAAATCAGTCTGGGCTACACAGTGAGTTCCAGGCACATTAGGGATGTGTAGAGAGATACTGTTTTAACAAATCTAAGGAGAAAAGGGTAGGCAGGGGAGGGGGAGGGAAATTAAGTTGGAAAATGATACCCAGTATACACATAGATGAATATGATAAAATGGCATACAAATTCTAAAGGTAACCATGGACAAAGCCAACTGCTTCCAAATTCAAACATCTACACAGAAGATATAATAAGCCTTCTTAAATATTAGAATATTAAATATTAAATATTAAATATTAAATATTCTTAATAATTAGAGAAATGAACATTGGAAATCAATGAGATTTGCATATTGGCAAAAGGTATTGAGCCTCATAACATCAAATATTGGTGAAAATTTGGAAAAACATGGACTCCTGTAGATTGGTGGTTTAACCAATTGGGAGAGGAAAGCGGGGCTCATGGGAAAGCCATGAGAACTGCTCCTTGAGGCAGGGGTTTGACAGCCATCCATGGCTCAGATTCTCCCTCTCTGTATATTCTGTTTTCAGGATATTGGATCCATCATTGCAGACATCTGGAGTAAATGTTAGCATTTCTTCTAGGCTCCACCCAACAGTTACCTAGCAACAGCCAGGTGGGAACCTGGCTGCTATAAAAGGACTGTTTGGTCTCTCTCTCTCTCTCTCTCTCTCTCTCTCTCTCTCTCTCTCTCTCTCTCTCTCTCTCTCCTCCCCCTTTCTCTCTCTCTCTCTCCCCTCTTTGTCATCCTCTTTCCCTCCCTCCCCTTTCTCTCTCCCTCTCTCTCCCCTTCCCTTTCTCTCCCTCCCTCCTCCTCTCTCTTTCCCTCTTCCCCTCCCCCTCTCCTCCCCTCCCCCTCTCCTCCTCTCCCCTTCTCCTCCCCCTCTCCCCCTCTCTGACCCCCCCCCCCATGTATTCCGGGTGGCTTCTTCTCTCTCCTCTCCCTTTCTGTTCCTCTCTGTTCCCTTTCATTCCCCCACTCTCTTCTCACCTACCTTCTCATGACTCCAAATAAACTTCATTTTATACTAGACCTGTTGTATGGCTGGTGCCTCAGGGTGGGGATGCCTCAGCATGGGCATTCTGCCAAATCAGGCCACCACATTAGGAAACATATCACTAAAGCCTTGGAAAGCCAAAACCACACTGGGCACAAGATAACCACAACTTAGTCCCCTCTCCTCCTATCTGTGTACACACTAGTGGATTATTTGCACGCAAGTGTCCACAGGGCTGAGACGGAGAAGCCCAGCTCATGGCCCATCCCCTCCATACCACAGGGCTAGAATGGGGCAGAAGGGGTTGGTTTAATGAAATCATGAAATCATTCCATGCAGGGAAGAGAAAATGGCGCATGACTCAGACACGGCTGACACAGTAGAGGACTGAGTTCAGCCGTGTAAAGGCCTTGAATGCTGCTTGAAGAGCTCACTTTAATTCCAGGCGTGGGGATCCTGGAGCAAACTGCCGAGTGAGCCTACTGTGTAGGTGGACCTCTGAGTTTGATTGAGAGAGCCTGCCTCAAAAGAGCAAAGCAGTAAACAATTGAGAAAGATTCTCTACATAAACCATGGGTCTTTACATGCACACATGTACACATACAGGCACACATGCACAATACACGTTCAAATACACACATCACATGAAAAGAAACATAAATAAAATAGGACATGTTAAACAGTCTTTTTTCAAGAATTTTTTATGAGTGTTTCTGTTTTGTAATTTATCTCCAACAAATATGAACCCTGAGAAACCATCTAAAATAAACTAGTCCTCTTTCATCAAACAGTACTAGCATCTGCACACGTTCATGCTCATGCAGGGAACTCTCATAATGCATGGTGTTTATGCTGTCATTGAGCTATTTTCTGTCCTGTTTGCTTTCTTTTGACATCATTTCCCATAAGCCCAAGTCATCCTCACATTTGACATTTTAGTAACTATATACTTTTTCATTGAATTTATTATGTCAAGATTTGCTTAGTCATTAACTGCTTGTTAATGAGTTTTAAAAATTCATTGGCCGTTATGAAAAGCATAACTGTAAATCTCTCTGCAAAAATAATGTTCCCCTTCATATCAAGGCTTTTCCCCCTGGGGATTTGTACCCTTAAACTAATGTTCCAAAATGAGGAATATAATGAGTTCTATAGTCTACATATGTTTCTTTTCAGAAAAAAAAATATGCCACTCTTTTTACAGGAAATGTATGAATATGCCTCAGCCCCCAAGCTTTGCTTTCAATGGTTTCCTAAGAAAAAAAGAAGAAGAAGAATCTATCATTATTTGATATGTGTGAAGAAATATATGGAGATATTTTAATTAGAAATTCTGTAATGATTATGGAAGTTAAACATTTTTCCCAGGATTCGTTCACTATTTGTATTTTCTCTGGTGCAAACCATCTGCTCACATCTTTTAAGCCATCTGTCCAGTCTGGCCTGACTGTGGCCCACACAGATACTATCTTGTCTTATATGCACAATACTAAATGTTTATCTGTCACGTGTACTGTAGGTTTTCTCTTATTAGCCTATTGATTTTTCCAATTTTGGATGAATACTTTTTTGTGCTTTATTGGGCAATATGTATGGCTGATGTGTATATATGTAGAATATCTTAACATGACTTTAACTGTCAGCATTTCAGGTCTTTGTTCACCAGAAGAGCATAATTTTCCGTTTGTTACCAAAAGCTGTACAATAATAGACATAAAAGAATTTACACACTGTTTGACTTCTACTCCCTCTCCTCACTGGTATAGTCTCAGATGACTGACCCAAGCCCAAAGACTGACTTATGCAAATACCTGTACCATACATGACAAGTCGCTGAAAACAGAAGCCAGCGCCTGTGCCCGGCTACCCCTTTCCTACTAAGCCATTCGTTCAAATCCTTCACAGATACCAGAGTTACCCCAGGAGGAGAGTTCCCAGGAAATCTCTAGATTTCAGAGGGAGCAATCCAGTCATCAACATTGGACTGTGAACAGATGAAAGCAGACTGCATGTCCTGGAGGAAGAGAATGGCTCAGAGCCTACCTGGCTCTCCACTTCTTTCCAAATAGTTTTAAGTGGAGAAAAGTCTATTGACTAGTGGCCAGTCTATCCTATTCCTCTGTAGATTTAATGTCATTTTGGTGGATTCTCCATATTTTTCTTTTAGGGACTTAATTAGCATTACTTTCTCCCCCTTGTGTATATAGTTTGCAGAGAACTGTGGGAGATACACAGAGATCTGATGCTGTAGAGTTTAGCCTTTATTGAAGAATCTCACAACCAAGTGAGGACCAGCTGAGTACTGTTTCACCCTCACAAAAACACAACCACAGTTTAAACAACACATGGATAAGTTTGCCTCTCCTACAATGGGGGTACAACTCAAGGATAAGTTTGCCTCTCCTACAATGGGGGTACAACTCAAGGCTTGACTATTGCCTTCACATCCGTGACACCCAGGCTCCGTGCACCTCCTGTTCAGCACCAGGGCGTAAATCTTATCTTCATGCATACCAGAAAACTGTCAGTGCTCCCGCCATTACAACTAATTCCCAAGCGGAAAGGAAAGGAAGGGCAAAATATCTGGTGCAGAGTCAGCTCCTCTCTAACTGACTGTCCTAGCAGCCTTCCAGTGGTGTTTGCTTTTGTCATTTTCCGGAGCTATGCCATGTGATCACCACGCAGGAGAGTGAGCACATCGAGACTCTCAGCAAAACTCAAAGATCTCTTTGTAAATAAGCCAGGAACTGAAAGGTATCGTTGTAAATAAACCAGGAAATGTGTGCTTGGTCAGAGACTAAGCCATCTAGTCTATAAAGTCAAGGGTAAACTATTAAGTGGGTTTTATCAGGTTAAAGCCATATGGCTAGGAATGCGCGATTAGCCCATGATCTTTCTTGATACTAAGTTGGTGGGTGGGGCTGGGGTGGGGCCAAAAGCCCTGTGCTAGGATGAAGTGAAAGTTCTCAAAGCAGTGGACAGAGGAAACAGGGAGAATAATGCTTTCTGGGAGTGTAAACGTCGGCAGGGATCTATCAGTGCTGGCTGATTCCACCTCCAGATATGCAGATGTACTCTGTAAACCCACGACACGTTGATTAATCAGGAAGAACAGAAAGCCCAGAAACAGACCCGTATATTGATTTAAAAAAAACAAAAACAAAAAACAAACAGCAACAACAACAATAACAACAAACCTCTGGGGTTCCTTCCCATGGCTGTGTGGGAACCCGAGGCTATGAATGCTAGCCATTGCTCTACTACAGAGCTGCATCCCCAGACACACACTGATGGTTACAAGGATTCAAAGGCAGGCAGGGGAAAACAAAAAATATTGCCTTATCTTAAATAAATAAATAAATAAATAAATATTAACTCAGATGGGTAATAGACCTAGATGTAAAACTCAAAACTGCAAAATTAGCAGAATAAAACACATCAGATATTTTGTAATCTTGGACTAGCAACCATTTCTTAAGTATGATACCCCAAAGCTGCCACAAACTATAAAAAAAATTAAAAATAAAAAACTTGATAAAATGAAGTTTAACAAAATTTGAAACTTCCCATCTCAAGACACAATTAGGAAATAGAAAACACAACCCACAGTCTGGGGAAGGAAAATTTATAAGGAAAACATTGGTAACGGCTTTGTACCCAGAGAATATATGAAGAACCTTGGGGGAAAACAAAACAAACAAACAAACAAAAAACCAACAACAGCAACAACAACAACAAAAACCAAAAAAACAAAAAACCAAAAAGTGCCACAACAAGTAAATCTCTAATAATAAATGGTCCAAAAAATGTATATTTTAGCAACTGCAAATTGACAGACACTGAAAAACAACACAACACAAGAGAAGCCTATTACTGTGAGAAATTTAAGTCTAACTTTGTAGTGACGAATCTCTATAAGCTCAGTCCTGAGACAGGAAGATCCCAAGTTTGAGGATGAGTGGACAACACGGAGAGATTAGGTCTCAAAAAACGAAGCAAAGCAAAAGAACGAACAAACAAACAAAAAAGCCCACCCACCCACCCAACCAACCATTCAACCAACCACCAACCAAAGAAAAGGCCTGAGTAATCAAGTGTAGGAAAAGGAGATGATGAACAGGAGGCGCTTTCACACACCGCTAGTGAAGCCACGCTTGCCCTTGAGACCTGGCTGTTCCCTTCCAGGTATCCATACAAGACAGAACGCCTCCATCCACCCAAAGGCACGTACAGGAATGCTCCTGGCAGCTTTGTTTTTGATGTGCAAAAATTAGAAACAGCCTAAACTAAAGAGTAACACTTTAGTATAATGGGATATTACTCAGAACAACAACAACCAAAAAAAAAAAAAAGATTTGTGCATAATAAAGTAAAAGGTCAAGCAGCAATGTTCAGATAATTATGTTGAGTAAAGGGAGCCAGATAAAACTAACTGTAATTGGTATGACTCTGGAAAACCTAAACAAACGGAAACACAACAGGTTTTAGGCTAGGAATGGTAGCAATAGGAGCGAGTTTACTTCGGGAGGAGGGAGTGAAGGGTTGGAGTCCCGGGATATTCCAGAAGCTCAGAGAATATCAAGGTCAAGAGGATAAGTTAAGTGGTGGGGGTAGTGTGGTGCACCAGCTCAAAAGGAAAGCTAGGAGGAGGAGAAGAGACCTGGGCGGAGGGGGAGGAACCCGGCGGAGGGTGGGGGTTGGGTAGGCTGGGGAGGGAACTCGTTGCTGGCAGCGTCATGGCGCGTCTGCTGCGAGCGCTACGGGGTCTGCCTTTGCTGCACGCGCCTGGGCGGCTGGCTCAGGGTTGCGCGGGATCGGGACGCGGGGACACAGGTAGGTCCTCAGTCGCCGCGGTCTTTTCTCATGGCTTTCGGTTTCACAGTCCTGGCTGACCCCGAGCGGCCTCCAGGGAGGCCCTGAGAGCCTGGTCCCCACTGCCCCGTGCTGCTGGAGTTGTCGAGCAGAGAGCACCGCGGACAGTAAACTTGGTGTGCTAGGGGAGCACTGATACCGGGGAGGACCGAATTCTCTCCCATGCCTGCACACAGTTCGTTTATATGTTACATTTTAGTGCACAAAATCGTGTCAGGAGCCATGGTGGTGTGAGGGACCCAGTGGCGGTCAACAGCCGTACCTCGCGCGCCCTCTCCTGGGCGGGAGTTAGTCCTTTGACCTGTACACCTTTCCCTGACCACTGCTAGCTGCCTCCTGCCCACTGCAGCATCATGGGTACTGCTGCAACACTGTCTTGGTTTTGTGTGAATCTAGGACTTGAGACGTGTGGGCGAATTCTCGTATTCCAACAGTATTTATTAGTGGCTGAGAGACAGGATGGGGTGGTATGGTAAGTGCTTTTTGCCCTCATTTGTGAATCCAGATACTTTTACATCTTCCCTGGGAGTCTTTGCGGAGTCTCAGGTGTAATTCTGTGTAATTTCGTGGCCCTGTGGTTTGGCACTGGGCAGCTACTCTCCTGATCTCCTTTCCAACCCAGTTTTATATCTTATGCTGCTGTCGGGTTTCAATTCTTTTGAAAGTCTTTTTAGGCCCTTGCTAGTTTAAATTTTTAGTGTTCAATAAACAAATGTCTGAGAATATGGAATATTAACTGATCCGACACAATTTCCGGTTAGAGCTTTTCTCATTCTTTGGTGTCTCAGCCAGACCCTGTTGCAAGCCTACTGGACTGGAAGGGTGCTGATCCACATGGCCTACTGATTTAAGTGGAAACTTCATAGAACTTGGTGCTTTCAGAAGCTGACTGATGAATAGCGCTGGGAGCTGAGATTCCTCAGCCATGATACATTTGGCCAGACACCAGTACATTTCCAGAGCTGTGTAACTTACCAGACAGCCCCTCCTGGGAGTTTATTCTGCGGAAATAATTCAAAAGAAGAACAAATCTTAAAAAGAAAAGAAGAATGAGAAACAGGTGATGGTTCTGTGGTTAAAATCTTGGTTGTCAGTGGGCATGAGTTCTAATCCCAGCTCCCCCACAGTCCCTTACTGGCTTTGATGTGTGAGCATGGGCATCTGTAACAAATACTAAGCAGGGGGCATAAATGACATGTATTCCTTACCATTTGAGAGGCTGAGAGGTCAAAGATCAAGGAGACAGATTTGGGGACCCACCATCTGGGTCCCCTGTCCTGTGTGTGTGTTCGCATGGGTTGTCTGCAGTGCAAGTACAGTGAAGACAGAAACTCACAGGGGTTGCTCTGTTCCTCTTCTTTGTCGCTCCTGACCCTGCCTCTGGTATGAAGATAAAGCCTAGAACCTAGCATACACAGGGCAATCACACTACTACTGAACTACATCTTCTGCTCTTCCAGTATCTTTCCTAAGAAGCTAATCGAGGGAGCTGACATGATGGGTCAGCAGTTAAGTGCAAGTTCTGCTCTTGCAGAGGACCTGGGTTCAGGTCTGGACACCCACATCAGGGGACTCACATCCATTTGTAACTCCAGTTGTAGGCCTGTTCTGATGTGGGCCCGTGTGCCTGTGGAGAAAGCCAGGTGGGACAGGGGAGTCCTTGGTCGGGTCTGGCAGCTGGAGACTCTAAGAGGCCTGTTCCATTGCTCCCACAGGGTGGCTTTAGAAAGAGGAGACAGCCCATGATTTTAAAGATTTATTATAGAAAAGTGAGGGGAAATAAAAGAGATAGAAAAGTAAAGAGAGAAAGAAGAGATAGAGGGGTGAGAGCTGGCCATGACCACGTGGAAAGAGGGGGAAAATAGGGAGAAAGGGGGAACAGGGGGGCAAGAGACAAGGGAGAGAGCATGGGCAAGAGAGAAGGGTGAGAGAGAGTGAGGAGGGGGTCACACAGCCCCTTCTATAGTGGGACGGGCTACCTGGCTGTTGTCAGGTAGCTGTGGGGTGTGGCAAACCTGGCTGTAGCCAGGTGACTATGGGGTTGGAGTCCAAGCCAGAACACTAGGGGCCTGGGGCGTGGCCCAACGTGACTGATGGCCACAGGGTTATGTCCAACAAGTTCAGATGTGAACACCCACGTCAGGGGGTTCACATGCATTTGTAACTCCAGTTGCAGGGGAGCTACTGCTCTCTTCTGGCCTTTCCTGGCAACTACACACATGACATACATTCCCAAAGACATGCACACCTCAACATAAATAAACAAAAATAAATACCTCTAAAAGAAACTAATCTAGCAATAAGAACCTTGCTCTCATGACCTAACCTACTTTGAAGATAAGGACACATATAATGTAAAGTAGCTGTGAGGAGAATGGTAAGCCATGTTGGTGTTAATTAAAAAAAAAAGAGGACAGACAAACAGCACATGCTGATGTCTGCCTATGATCCCAGCAAGGGTCTCAAGGCCAACTTGGGCTCTATAGTGAGTTCCAGGCCCATTGCAACTGCATAGGGAGGCTTCCAAAAACAAAATACAAATGCAGAATCAGCTATGCTAATTTAAGATAAGGCAGATGTCAGAGTAGAGTGGTCAGTGATAAAAAGAGAATTGTAGTACTTCATAGTGATAAAGAGACCCGCTCTTCAAGAAGATACGACAGTCTTTAATGTGTATGCACTTAACAGCAGAGTGTCAAACTGTGATCTGAGAGCCAGCGCAGGGAGAAAGGGGGACCCCACCATTATGGCAGAGACTTAACGTCCTCTGTCAGAAGTGGAGAGATCAAGCAGGCAGCCAGGCAGCCACGGCAAGCGTTGAATTCAACAGCATTGCCAACCCACCAGGTGTAACTGGCATCTGTGGATGGTTCCATGGAGGGAGAGGAGGAATTAGAATGGACAAGAAAAGGCAGAAGGAACATGCCAATATCAGGACAGGACAAACAGGGACACATTTTTGGAGAACTCTGAGGTTGTGGTTCAGAGTTACTGGAATATCACAGACTGCATCAGTTGAAAGCGGTGCTCATGACCGAGGCATGGCTGGCTTTGGAAGTCATGCTATGGGTTTGGGAACGATTCTGAGGGTATCGTGTCACACTGAGCAGTTTGGAGCAGTGACCGAGTCGAATCAGAAGTGGTCCAATAGGAGAAAGGCACATGAGGCAGCTTCCACCCTCTGTGCTGGAGGTAACCAGGAGATGACAGCAACTTGATCTTAGGTGGTGACGAAAATGAATTGAGATCTGCAGACTGCAGAGGACGCAGAGCCACAGAACTTGGTTGGGAGAGAAAGGAAGGGTTATGGCTTGTGTGGCTGCTGAGCACACAAGTCCAGACCTGGGGTGGGATGGGGGGTGGTGGTGGTGTGTGCAGTCCTCTGTGTATAGTTCAGCTGGGGACGAGTGCAGACTTCCAGATTGTTATTATAGCAGGAGTTGGACAGCCCATCTGTCTATAATGGAGAGTCTGCATTAGGGGCTGGGATTTGGAGATATTAAGGCGATCAAATCTCCAAGGCTGCAGTACGAAGACAAAAGGAAGCCTAGGACAGATGTGTCCTCCCCTCCCCGAGGCCTGTGGAGTAATCATTTGAGTCTGTCTTTTCTTCTTTGTAAGTTGAAGAGCTGACCGATTATAAACTCCTTTCACTGTTGAACAATAAAACATTTATTATCTGAATTAGGCTTTTGTTCTGGTTGGGTTTTGTTTGTTTTGTTATTATTGTTATTAGCGAGACACAAGTTGGAGTTATTTGAGAAGAGGAACCTTAATTGAAAACCCGCTACTTGCCACCAGTGGGCAAATCCGGAAGAGCATTTTCTTGATTGTCGGTTGTGGTGAGAGGGCCCAGCCCCACTGTAGGCCATGGCATCCCTGGGCAGGTGTTCCTGGGTGTATAACCCTTGCTCACGCTGAGTGAGCTAACTTTGAGGAACGAGCCTATAAGCAGCCCCTTCTCTAGCTGCCTCCAGGTTCTGCACCGAATTCCTGTCCTGACTTCACTCAGTGATGGAGTGTGAGCTCAGTGGGAGTGGTGAGATAAAATTAAACCCTTTAACCCCCAGCTGTTGGTCACGCTGTTTTATTACTGCAATAGAAACCCTAAGTAAGACAACTTTTTGCCCACCTTAACTAAATAGAGCCTTCTTCCGGATGCTTTGGGTACATGTGTCTATATAAGAATAAGACAGGCCAGGTGGGAGTAGCACACACCTTTAATCCCAGCACTCTCAGGCAGAGGCAGGAGGATTTCTGTGAGTTCAGGGCCAACCTGGCCTACAGAGCAAGTTCCAGGACAGCCAGGGTTACGTAGAGAAACCCTTTTTCAAAGAATAAAAAGTAAAAGAAAGAAAAGAAAGAAGGAAAGAAAGAAAGAAAGAAAGAAAGAAAGAAAGAAAGAAAGAAAGAAAGAAAGAAAGAAAGAAAAAGAAAGAAAGAAAGAATAATACAGAAGTCATGAGGAAAAGGAGGAAGGGGAACAAAATAAGTGTTTGTTTGTTTCAAGAAACTGAAGTACAGTAATATTGGAGCCAGGACTGTCAGGAGGTCAAGGCTGCCCAGGCTGAATTAGTGGTTATGAGGCAGCCTGAACTTTTCAAGACCTCATCTCAAACCAAACAGACAAGCAAACAAATAATAGATTACGGTAGATCACAGACTCACTTTGGGGTTATGTGCAATAGGGATCTATCTCTATGCATGAGAATTTTTAATAGAGTTTAATAACTCCTTCCTCAAAGACCATCTCTATGGAAGACACTCGTTGCGCCCAGCTGACCCTGATGGAAAGTCCTTTCCAGAATTAGCATGTGGCCCATCTACACCATTCCTGGTTACGTACCTACGGGATTCTAAGTCCTACCTTGGGGATAGTCATGTATTCAAGTTTACTGCTGCACTACTCACAACAAAAAGTTGGGAGATAACAGGCGAGATATTCAGCTGGTGAATGAATAAGAAGACTATAGCACGGTTATGGAGTTCAAGATCACCAGAAAAAGACTCAATTCAGATAATAATTAACCAACTTTATTAAAGCAGCTAGCAGGGCCACAGTCTCTAACCCCCATCAGAGATGCACAGCCCAAAGGTAGGGGAAGGAAACCTTTGACTTTTAAAGGCCAAAACCACAAGAAATCCTTGCATATCTGCAAAGCAAGTTAGAAAAGTCAACGAGATGCTCTGCTCTGCCAAAATCAGGCTGCCAGGGTGACGTCTAAATAGTTCTTGAATATCTGCATAAACAAGTTACAAAAGTCAAAGCCAGGAGTCTGGGAATCGGGGTGAGGGTCAAGGATTTGGGGTTGTCAGGAATTTATCTTTCTAGGAACCAAACGGCTGTTAGGTACCAAGCCTATCACAAAATAGGGTTTCTTAGCCATCACAGTACACACACACACACACACACACACACACAGAGAGAGAGAGAGAGAGAGAGAGAGAGAGAGAGAGAGGAAGAGGAGAGAGAGAATGGATTTTATGCAACACTAAGAAATTGGAATCATGGTATTTGCAGAAAATCAATGGGACCAGAAAGAATACCTCCCATTTTCTCTTATACACAGAGCCTCTATTTTAAATCATATATTTTTCATATATTTGTATGTAGGGGCTAGGATACAGGCCATAAACGTAGATGAAAGACATGGAGCTGAGGGGATGTCTTAGAGGAAAGGTGGGGGGTGGGGATAACAGCAAAAGGAGGGGAGTGGAGGGCCTGGGCAGGGGAGTGGGGAAGGAGAAAGAGGGAAGAGCAGAAAAGAAACTCGGGTATGGAAATGCCATAATGGAACCCATCCCTCGGCATGCTGTTTCTTAAGGTAACTTTTTAAATTCCAAAAAAGAAACTGAGGCACAAAAAGCTTTTTTGAAGTCATGTGACTAGCCGGCAGATTCCAGAAGGGATCTAAAGCTAAGGCCGATGTGCAAAGGGATATTGCATACTATATGACAAAGGTTAAACCAGTAAGGACTTGACACTGTAAGCTGAAGTGGAGGGCGGGGTAAGAATCCATTTTCAGCTGGGCAGTGGTGGTGCACACCTTTAATCCCAGTATTAATGAGGCTCAGGAAGGCTGATCTCTGAGTCTGAGGCCAGCCTGGTTTACAGAGGGAGTTGAGAAGTCCTGTCTGGGGGGATGGGGGAGGGAAGAATCTATTTTCATTGTGAGGGGGCTGGGGAGAGAGTTTGTTTGGTAGTATTTCCTATTTGAGCCACTTCTTGGGGGTTTGTGCCACAGGAGGACCAAAGAGCACACTGGCTGTCTATTTATTACTGGTTTCTTGCTCATGAAATGGGTGAGGCACATCGCCACTGAGCCTCCCGCTCCCTGTGAAGAATGGAGTCATGGGAGAGAGAAGGGTGTGGGATTATTCCTCCAGGTGACCAGGCAAAGCAAAATGGGTGATGAACAACTCTTTATTTTAATAAAAACATTCCCTCCTTAACAACCCAGGGTCTCTTACAGAGTCCAAGTGCTCTCTAAGCGACGCATACTGGCAGAAGAAACTGACCCCTGAACAGTTCCACGTCACCAGAGAGAAAGGAACTGAAGCGGTAAGCAGCAGACCAACTTAGTGCTCTCAGAAGGTGCTCCTAGGAAGGGGAGGTCGGGGTGCAGATGCCTACCAACCCTCCCACGTGCACCGTGAGAGTCTGGGGGGCCACCAGCAGTCTCTGTACTGGGCCATGGGTTTCCAACCGCCTATAGAAAGCAGAGTCCTTCTCCCTCCTTCAGAGAGCCACACGTGCTCTCTAAGCTTCACTATCTACCCTGTCCTATCCACGATCCACTCCTATCCTTGCTGACAAGGCCAACACCTTCAATCCACCTCTATCTGTTCCTCTCATCTCCCCACTTTCTCTCTCCCTTCCCAAAGGAAGTCTTCAGAGAACACAGTGGCCCAGGCTACTTTCCAGATCAGAATCACTCAGAAGCTTGCCATCGCTCTTAAAATGCACAGTGTTTAAATATTAACCCGGTCCTCCCAGCAGTGATCCCTACCTGCACTCCATCCACAGATGCAGCTCTTGCCACTGGCTCCCTACACGATGGCCACACTATCCTCTCAAGAGCAGTGGCGCTGTTTTCTTCCCTTTAGGCCCCTGTGTCTTGGGTTCCTTTCCCTCAGCCATTTGCCCTGATAATTAATTCATACTGTTCTTTTAAATTTTAAGATTTACTATTATGGGACCAGAGAGATGGCTCAGTGGTTAAGAGCACTGACTGCTCTTCCAGAGGTCCTGAGTTCAATTCCCAGCAACCATATGGTGGCTCACAACCACCTGTAATGGGATCTGATGTCCTCCTTCTTCTGGTGTGTCTGAAAACAGCTACAGTGTACTCATGTATACATTAAATAAATAAATCTTTTATATATATACATAAAATAAATAAATCTTTTAAAAAGATTTACTACTACGTATGTATGTATGATGTATATATAATGTATATATGCATATGTGTATATATGTATATACGTGCGCGCGCGCGCGCGTGTGTGTGTGTGTGTGTGTGTGACATGTATGTGTGTCCTCAGAGTCCTGAAAAGACATGAAATCCCCTAGAGTTGTAGTTACAGACTATTGTAAACTACCACCAGTGTGGGTTCTGGGAACCAAGCAAATGCTCGTACCAGCTGCGCTGTGTTCCCAGCCCCCAGCCCGTATTTTTAACTCAGCCCAAATCACTTTTCCCAGGGGCTCTTCCCTCAGCCCTAGCCTAGGCTGTCTTCCTGTGCTTCCCCACAGCAACGCTCCCTCACCCGCTCCCTCGCCCGAGCTCTGTTTGCTGGGACTTCTTGTAGTGCCTGACTATGGTAGGCACTCAAAATAGAGGAGTTGCTGGATATTGCACTGGACAGTCTGAGCTCCTGCTCATTCCCTCGGACAGTAGCATTGTGCTGGATCCCAGGCGCAAACCCAGCCACTGCAGTCTTACTTTCGGGCTGTTCCTGTGAGGTGCTTTCTCTTTCGAACTAGATCCTGTGTTCTTCCGTCTTGTGTGACCAATGTATTTGCCTGTTGGTACCCATGCAAAGTGCACAGGCTTAGTTTTTCGGATGCCACAACCACCAGACAGGCTAGCAGGTCCCTGCAGATTCTTGTGAAAGTTGTTTGAAGTTATGGTTTTGTCCAACTTCCTGTGGGCGGGGGTGGGGTGGGGACTGGGGGATGGGGGGGAGGGGGCGATGAGACTTTTTCTTGTTGTTGTCAACGGTACACGGGCACCACATAGGAAGCTTCGAGCACTTGGATGTGTGTAATCTCAGAATGTTCTAAGACGAGCCTAATTCTCAGGTAACCAGCCAGGCCGGGTTTGATGTGTACAGGGAGCTTGGAGACAGCATGCCAGATGTTTAGGAGAATAAATCTGAGGGCTTCCGAAGCAGATGGCGGCGCCGTATCCTTTGCGCTTGGCCCTTTTGCAAAATGAGCACCTTCCATTATTTTACTGATGTTGTAAATCCCTTCTAGTTGCTCCATTTCCATGTTTTAACTTTTTAGAACTGTGCAGAGCTGTAAGCATCAGTCCGTTTCATTAGTCTAAGGGGAGAGACACTTCCAAAGCCTCCTGATTGGTGACTCCTAATTAAAATTCAGTTGCATGTGGTTTTTCTGTCGTAAAAAAAACCTTTTCTGTTCAGGCAGTAGTGGTATGTTGGCTGTGATTGCAGCCAGTGAAAGAATTTTCACCCTGACTGAGGAATAGCCAAGAGTCAGGTGTCCACAGAAGGGGGACTCTCTCGGTCCCTTCTCTGAATCTGGTCTCCCTGTTTTGAGTTCCAGGAGAAAGGTCAATTTTCTTGCCCTGTGGCTTCTCATTGAGGCTACAGAAGACACCAAGAGCCCAGAAAGCAGGATAGAGGTGTTAGGGTTCTGTCTAAGCTCCACCCCACGATTACCTGGCAACAGCCAGGTATGCCCCTCGCCACAGTTACCTGGCAATAGCCAGGTAGGCTTAGCCCACTATAAAAGGGACTGCTCAGCCCCTTCTCTCTCTCTCTCTCTCTCTCTCTCTCTCTCTCTCTCTCTCTCTCTCTCTCTCCTCTCGCTCCTGCTCTTGCCTCTCAGCCTCTCTGCCCCTCTTGGACTCTCCTCCCCTCCCCCCTCTCTCCATGTGGTCATGGCCGGCCTCTACTTCTCTACCCTCTACTCTCTCTGCCTTTCTCTGCCTCCACTACCCCTATTAACTCCCATCCTCTGCCCTGAATAAACTCTACTCTATACCATGTCTGTGTGTGTCTGGACCCTCTGGGGAAGAGATGCCTTAGTCTGGGCCCACTGGGGCACCCCCTTCCCCCACACCGCCGCATACCAGTCTCTCTAAAACCTCCTTCTCTTTTTATGATCATAAAATTGGCGAGCCGGCCAGGAGGATCACAAGGGCACCGTGTGAGGATCATCAAGAGGAATCCGTCAGGACCCTGCATTCTCTTACGAGGCAGCCCTCGTGTGCCTTCCTGGCAGCCACAGCCTCACCAAATTCTGGTGATCTTCTCTTCCCTTTTCCCACAGGCCTCACTGTCCTCACGGCCACCCGTGCAGTGGCTCCTCACCTCCCTTGACTGGTTTCCGTCTGCCCTGACCCTTCCTCTTGAAATAGTCTTGTGTGAGATCACCTGCTGCCGTCCAGTTCCAAGCATGTCCTCTGCCTCCAGCGTGTGAGAACTAACAGGATCGAAGGAGAGGGCACTGCTGGTCCAGACGATCCCGAAATCACAGGGTCATCTTGAAGTTCATTCTGCCTCCCACCCTACTCCCTTCTCCCGTGCAGGCAGGCAGTCAGTCATTTCAGTTATACGTTCTGAGTCAGTTTTCAATCCCTCCAGCCCCTCCCTCCCTCCCTTCCTTCCTTCTTTCCTTCCTTCCTTCATTCCTCCCTCCCTCCTCCTCTCTCTTCCCTCCTCCCTCCCTCCTCCCTCTTTTCTTTTTTTACTTTCCAGCTGGAGCAGTAGCATCACCTAGACCTGAATTAATGATTGACTTCCCCATGTCCTCCCCTTCTCTCTTGCCAATGATATCTCTTTGCCCTGCTAGCCATTTTTTTTATTTTTATTGTATTTGGGTCTGTTCCCCCTTCCTCCTCCTCTCTTCCATCTTTCTCCCCACCCCTAGCCCCCCAGTGCTGGCAGTAAGCACAACCACTCCTACCATGAGCCCAGTGAGTGGACAAGTTTGCAGTGTCCCCCTCCAGCCCCACATTGAGCAGACCAGGCATAGATTCTCTATCCCAGTATGCTCACTGTGGAGAAGGAGCTGAGCTGGCCTCTCCCGCCTTCCCATTGTCATTATTATTGGAATGCTCCCCCCCTCGCCCCCGACCCCCATCTGAAACTTGTCGTTTCTCCATTTGCTCGGTTCTTACACATTCTTACAAGCTCAGCTCAGTAGTGATTGGCATTTTTCTACAATCAGCATCTATCAGCTCTGCACATTAATAATGAAAGGTTTGAAGAATAATGACACCTCCCTCCTCAGACACTGACTGTGCAGAAAGTCTTCATGGCCGCTGCTTCCAATGAGTTCTTCTCTCACATCTATCATCACGAAGTATGATTGTCTTCTCAGTTTCTTGTCACCTGGGCAGAACAACAACTTTGGTTTTAATTTGGGGAAGGCAAATAACTTGTGAGTCAGTTTTCCCCTTCTGCAACATTAGCACCCAACCCAGTGCTGATTATACACTAGGTTATCAGTAAATACCAGAACAAACATGAAAAATAGAAGCTGAGTTTGTTCCTAATGAAAGGGCTTGGCCACATCAGAGAGTGAATGAGGATTCATTAGATGTCAGGCAGGTGGTAGCAGGTGATCGTCATGGCAGGACATAGGTTAGGTAATAGTCCTGTTCGTTTGAATTATGTATTTTCTTTCCTGTTATAGCAACTCCCCTACTCTTATAATAATGAAGTTGTATTAGGTATTTTGTAGGCTGCCTGGTTTCTGTGGATAGGGCTTTCTAATCAGCCTTTATGACGGGGACGTCCACTGTGTTCATGGCATGAGTCACTGTGAAAGAGCAGCTCACTAGACACAGTCAGACATTTGTGGCTAAATGTGCTATCATTTTATTTATTTATTTATTTATTTATTTGCATGTTTGTTTTTTAGACAGAGTCTAGATATGTAGTTCAAGCTGGTTTTGAACTCATGATTCTCCTACCTCAGCCTTATCAGTGCTATGATTACAGCCATGTGCCACCAAGTCAGACTTTAGAACTTTTGAAGAGAGAAAGCATCCAAGTGTGCCCATCTGGTAGACTTAGCAAGAGGATTTAAGCATGTTCCCCCGGGAAGCTTTTTTTTTTTTTAACGCAGTTACTACTGTGAAGAGCGTTTTGAGTTGGTAAATCTGGAGAGACAGGAAGGCTTGTTCCCTGTCAGCTCAGCCGGCATCCTGTGCTTTGAGTCTTGCTGCCTGTGTGGCTGGGTAATGCTTGCCACTGTAGCATGGCTTTTAGAGTTAGCTTGTGCAAACTCTATTTTTAATTTTTTTTGACTGAGGAGATAAAGGAATTTGACAAAAGTTTTAAAAGATTGTGTGTGTGTGTGTGTGTGTGTGTGTGTGTGTGTGTGTGCCTGCATGAATATCTGTGTACCATGGGTGCAGGTGCCCAAGGAGGCCAGGAGAGGCATCAGATGTGGCCTGTACTCATTCACTGCTTTATTTCTCTCCGCCGTTGAGAACCCACAGTCTTTAAGCTCCTGTGTGGGTAGCGCTTTCACCTCCATGATGAAGGCCCTGGCTCATCATTCCATGCTGACTCTACATCTTGTTGACATGGCATGATGTGTTAAACGCATTGAATGATGCTTTCGATGTATTTGAGTTTTCTCTCCCTTTCTCTCCCGCACCCTCTCTCCATACCCCTATCAGGGATCAATCCCAGGGCCTATGCATGCCAGGGAAGTACTCTACCACTGAGCTGCACTGCCAACCCTTATCCCATCTTTAATTACCGAGTTCAAAGTGTCTCTGACAAGTGTTTAGACTCCTGTTGTTTTAGCTCTTTTGAAATGAGAGAGTGAAGTCTTCCAGGACAGCAGAGAATGGGACTGGTGCTTACGCTCTCTCATGGTCTTTGATGTTCTTGGATGAAAGGTGGCACATAAATACAAAGCATTATTAATGTCACAGTTTGAATATTTGGCATGATAAAGGCCAGGCTATAAAGGAGCTTGCAGGCAGCATCCTTAGCTGACTGCAGTTTTTTCCTGTTGATTCTTGCACTTTGTCAAATTGATGTAATTCCTTGGTTGGGGCTTCATTGTGTGTTTTTGGTTGGTTATTTATGTATTTGTTGTGGTGGGGATCGAACCTATGACCTCACGCATGCTAGCATGCTAGGCAAACACTATCCTGAGCCAGCCACACCCTCAGCCTCACAGTTGGGTTTAGACTTGCTCTATCAACCCCCTCATCCCTAGTGTGATGATGTTTCTTCCTTGTTTACTTCCAGCCTTTCAGTGGAATGTATCTGGACAACAAGGAGACAGGGATGTACCATTGTGTGTGCTGTGATAGCCCACTCTTCAGGTAAGATGAAGAATACAAAGAGATCTAAGATACATAAATACTCTCGAAGTTTCTTATTCTCGTTGCTGAAGATTGAGCCCAAGGACCTCCTGTCTGCTACCACCAAGATCCCCCAGCCCTCAGGGGACCATTAATTGCCTTTGTCCCCTGTTATTACTGCTGGAAGGAGAGCTGTTCATGGAGGATATTTATCTATCTTTGTTTTTCTCTGACATTGAATGCAGCTGACAAGGCTTCTCAGCTTATGTTTTTGCTTTATGTATCTCTAAGAGAGAGCAAACAAATTCTGATGGGGACTTCATGATAAAGCCATTAGAATTTTTTAGAGGAAAAAAGTATTTAAAGAAATCAAAACCCTAATAGTATTTGCTTGGCCATATGATTAAAACTATACCTCTCCCAGGGAAAATGGGTTTATAATTTAATTTAGCAAAGCAGACTTTTATGAGACTTGATGCCCCACAGTGCTTGACAGAAGCGAATACCGCGCCCTCTTCTATGTAGCTAAAAGTAAATTTAATTGTCCCTTGATTTCAAAGCCTCTTTTAAGTCAATCAGCATCTAAAATCTTTCAACAAAGGCTCTTTTTGTTTAGATATGCAGGAAATAGTCTTTAAAAAGTAGATTCGAGGAAGAAGAAAGGAAAACATCTTTGAAGTCTTGTTTTTCAGAACTTCAAAGATGTTTTCCTTTTTTTTTGCATCAACCTTAAATTGGTTTAGAATAAAATATAAATCAAGCCAGCTCTGCAAATCTTCCATTAGGCAGAGCCTCCTCTGTCCTTTGGGCTTTCAGCAGCCTGGCTTTTTGGCCAGCCAGCTGCTAATGCAGGCTGGGTTAGGAAGTCAGACCTTCCTGCAAGGATAGGCAGGCACAGGATCAATTTCCCTTCATGCTCAGGAGGCCAGACTGTGGCCCAGGCACTTCCGAGACGGTGAGAAACCAGCTGGAAGAGCCCACTGCCAGCCACCAGCCCAGGAGTGCCAAGGAAGACCAGAGTGAAGTTAGTGAGTGAAGTCAGCTCTTATGCAGTAGTGTAGGAAGAACACATGATTTTCCCTCCCGAGTCACAGCAGTCGATACAGACTTCTGTAATCTCAAGAGTGTGTGTGCATGTGCTTGCACATGCTTATGTGTGCATTTGTGAGTCTGTGTGTGTACATGAGCCCAAAGAAACCAGAGATGCCCCTACGGCTGAAGGTACAGGCTATTGTGAGCTGTCTGACATGGGTGCTGCCAACCAAATTTGTGCCCTCTACAAGAACATCATGTGCTCTTAACCACTGAGCCATCTCTACACCTCTGAAATCAAGAACTATGAGGCCTTTTGTCCACCAGCAAGAAGGCAGTTCTCCAGCAGATGCAGGCTGGGGGCATCCTCCGTTTTAGTTCGGTACTGACCTTGTCTACTTAGTGACAGAGGCAGATCCCACAGGAGGACAGCTCAGTCCCCACGTCCTATACTCTGCTTCTGATGCTAAGCATACTCTCCTGGTTGTGACCTGTGCTTCTGACCAATCAGCTCTTAAGTTGAGCTTCCTCCACTCTCCTGGGTTCCCTGTTTCTCTTTGAGTAACTCACAGATCTCAGGAAGCATTTACATTTGCTGGTTTACTGGAAGGCGGCACTGTTATTGAAATATAAAACTGAAGGAAAAAAAATGGAACAGGTTCCAGGGAAAGATATAGATTTCCATACCATCTCTGGGAAAATTCTCTAGAAACTCCAGGAGTTCAGTTACCCAGAAACTCACCAGAGCCTCCCCCTTTGGGTCTTATAGAGGCTTCATTCCAAAATCACGATTGTGAGCTTTCAGCTCCCTTCCCTGAATGTTGGGGCTTTGGTTCCGAAGCCCCATCTTGCATCTAATTAGAGGGCTGCCATCCATCAGTTAAGGTATTATACTACAAAACGATACTGTCCTTTCGTAGATTATAGGAATTTTAGAAGTTGTATGTGGTAGAAAATGGCAGAAAGAACCAAACATGCGGTTCACAGAATCGCAGCTGTAAAATGTGAGGCTCTGGTTTCAGAACAATTGGTTACTTCTTCACCATCATTTCTGTCACCACTTTAGGATGACGAGCTTGCTTTCAACTGGAGGGTGTAATAGTGTAAGAGTACATTCTTACTATTTAGCCCCTGGACACGTGTCTTGTTTCTCAATATGGAAGATGAGAAGTTGTCCTTGTAAGAACAAACACACTCCTAATGTCTAATCTCCAAGGTTCCGTTGACTCAGGATTGGTGTCCTGGCTTCTGTGCATTTCCAGAAGAGGTCTTCCCACTGTCCAGTGACTCCTCTCCCCTCACCACACAGGCTTACTCATAGCATCAAAGATTAGGGGAGCAGAAAGAGCAGAGTGGGGGGGTCAGGGCTTGCTGTGGTGAAGGACACACTCTTCCTCTGTGGAAGATCTCCACAGAAGCTCCAGGTTACAGGCAGCTGTTGGGCATCCAGAGTACAGTCAGTGTGGCTGGGAAGTTGGGCTTGTTAGGATTACAGTTTTGGCAAATCTAAGCTTAAGGGGTCACACGTAGTCTGTGGCTTCTGCAATAACACAATGCTACTTCAAATTAAGAAATTTATGTGACCAACCTGCGTCATAGTGAAATAGCCCAGATCCCTAGGCAACCCAATCAATGTTCTGAAAGCCTGCTTACCAAGCGGCTTAGTTCCCTGAACTGGCAGTTAGTTCAGGAGCCTCCATTGTTGCTTCTCTGCTATTTTAGTTTTCAGTGTAAAGTTTCCCCATCCTTTCTTTTCTTTCTCTCTCTCTCTCTCTCTCTCTCTCTCTCTCTCTCCCTTCCTTCCTTCCTTCCTCTTTCTTTTTTAAGAACTTTTGAGTTTTTGCTCCATCTTCTTGCTGATGAAGAAAATAAAAATATATTTATCTACCTTCTTGTTACTATAATATGAATATATCCATCTATCTTCCTATTACTGAAATAAACACAAAAACTAGTTAATTTATAAATAAGAAGGTTATTTTGGCTTACAGCCTTGGAGGTCTCCTTTTTTATGGTGGTCAAGCAAAGGCCCAACTGCATGGCCAGGGGAAAAGGAGAGCAAGAGGAAAGAGCCAGGCTCGCACGGTCTCCTTCAGGCCCAGTGACCTAAAGACTGTGCACTAGGCTCCATCTTTTAATAGTTCCTCTCTTGCCAGTAGCACCAAGCCTTTAACACATGGGCTTTAGAGGGGCATTTAACACCAAATCAAACAAATCACAGTAATCATTTCCATTCTAGAACACACTCTTCTTAAAGAACATTCATTGTAGGAGTGTGGTGAAGTCTGTCTAGGTGTCTGTATGTGTTCCATTGTTGGGTTACTTTGGGTAAGTTTCTTAACACCTCTCTGCCTTGATTTCCTCATTTACCTGTAAAATGAGAATACAATGCACCCAGTTTATAGGGCTGATAGGAGAATTAACTGAGTTATGACTTAATAAATATTAGCACAATAGAACACTGCATAACACCTACTAAATACTCAGGACATACTAGCAATGGTGTATTCTTAGAGATAACCCCTTACCATTTAAGAGCATAGTGTTAGGAGTATACTCTTGTCTTCTCGCTCATATTACCTCTTCATTTCTAGTCTCAAGCTTCTTTTGTAGGAAGCAGGGTGCACAAATGCCATCCCTGCAAACATTTGCATAGAGTCAGGATGAAGTGTAAAGTGTGCCAACAAAAGCCAAACCTTAGAGAAATTGGGAGGTAAATTCAGCTTCTTCCAGGGCTACCTGTGGGCTGGTGATCATGTTGTTCATGCTCAGGGAAGTGCTCACCCCTACTGTGTGCTGACTTAAGTTCCTTAGGGCCTGGATTTCTCCATGAAGTCTTCCTGAGAACATGGACTGCATTTGGCTTTGTTTTCTCTTCTAAGTTACCATGTCGGCACATTGTTCAGCACTTAGGCGTTTCCTATTTGCCCGAACACTTTATTCAGGGAAGGAGATACTGCTGATGGGCTGTCAGAGCCCCTTGGCCAGTTAATTTTATCTATATACTTCATGGACTGAACCGTTTGCCTGGTTAGTTTTTCACTGTTGATTTGACACAACCAAGAGCCACCTGGGAAGGAGTTTTAAATCTCCTAGATCAGATTGGCCTGTGGGCACAGTTGTGGAAACTGTCTTGGCTGATGATTGATGTGGGAGGGCCCAACCTACTGTTGTCTGTGGGCAGTGGCAACCTTGGGCAGGTGGTCCTAGGTCATGTAAGAATGGAGTGTGAGCACAGACAGAACAAGCCATGAGCAACATTCCTCACTCCATGACTCTGGTTCCAACTTCCTTCAGTGATGAATTGTGGCCTGGGGGGTTATAAGATGAAACAAACCCCTCTGATGCTTTTGGTCAGAGACTTTTATCACAGCAATAGAAAGGTCAGGTAGGGCGTTGGGTCTCTGAGGAAGACCTGTTGAAGTCTTCACATGTAGAAGCCATGGCCTGGGGTGGAGATAGGGTCACTGCAGAAAGAATTTGTTACAGGGTCACATGGTAATTGCATGTTCCATTAATCGAATACAACTGGTGTTCTAATAAGAGGAAGGCAAACAGGACCAAAGAGCAGACTGCCACATGAGACGGCACAAAGGCTGGAGAATACAGAGGTTTGCCAGGCGCTTCCAGAGGCTGGGCAGAGAAACAGAACACTTCCTGGTGTCTTCTGGGGGACATGTCGCTCCTGAGATCTTGATTTTGGACTTTCAGCCTTCAAAACCATAAAGGCGTCGCACCACTTTGTTTTAATGTGTTAGCAGCACCCTAGGGAGCTAACACGACATGCTCAAAACACGCTTCTTGACTCGTTAATCCGGAGCATCTTCTCTGCCCCTGGCCAGCTCCAGAAATGACGACGTCCCTTGAACACTTCCGTAATGCAGCCCCGTGGATTTGTTTAGAAGTCAGGATTTTTCCAACTCATCTTTTCTAGAAAATATTTTCTAATTTTGTATTTTTAAAAATTACTTGTATATGTATTTGTGTGAGCACCTGAGTTCAGAGACCAGAAGAGTGTGTCCCACCTCCAAAGAGTGAGCAAGCCCAGGGTAAGTAAACAAAACACAAGAGTAGCCTCGTGTTTTACCAACCAAAATGCTTATTTTACCAACCAGCTCTCTTGTTAGGTAACCCAGCCCTGTGAGCGAGAACTTCAGTATTCCTTCTTAGGACCCAGTCACCTCTCAGCACCGCCATGTGGCAATGAACTTTCAGCCTGAACTGACACTGTGTTTAGACGCCAGGAGTCATCCTTCTAGTAAGTGCTAGGGCTGAGCTGCAGGCCCACAGGAACCGGAAGTGCTAAGGCACAACCTGCCAGACAGGATTTGTTGTGCCCGCCCTCAGCTCCGCAGACCTCTCAGTGGCTCTCCGTAGTGATCTCCTTTCATGGGAGGTAGGTACTGAGGCCTGGCAAGGTTAGATGGGTTACCCAGGCTCCCACAGCTACCAACCTCACACGAGGCCAAACTTTACTCCCCAGGTCTCTGTACGCCGCCACGCAGACATTGCTTTTCACCTTACAGTCTTCACCGTCTGGTGCCAGCGTTCCAAATCTCAGCCGTAGGGCCCTAGGCAGACACTATCAGACCCTAGAAGGTACAGCTGTCTAGGTTCCCCACAAGCTCCCTTTCAGAGCCTGGTCCCCAGCCATGTCTGACAGAGCTCCCCTTGTCCCTCTCATGGTCCTGCTTTGTTGCAGTGAGTGGTGCCTCTTCATGGGGGTGGGGCACCCCCCCCCTGCAAGTCTGAGAAGGGCTACAAGTCAACAGCACTGTGCAGTTTGCCCGTGCTCCCCTACAGATCCAGATTTAGGATCATCTTGTTAACCTGAGACTCTGGTGACACTGGTCTGCCTCCTGCATTTTCTACCTTTCTCCTTTCCTCCCTCAAGCTGTTTCTGGAAGGATTTATTAAACTGTGTCGATGCCGGGGTGGTGGGGCATATCTGTAATCCCAGTGATGGGGAAGCTGAGGCAGGAGGATCTCGAGTCGCCAGACTGTGTTACACAGTGAGACCTTACCTAACGAAAAACTATCTCAAGATTATGTATTTTATGGTCATAAGTCTTCTTAAAATAGTAGCATTTGGGAACCTGATACTAATTTGTTTTTTCTATATTGTGCCCTGATGTCCTGCATGTCCCAAGTAACAAGGTAACATTATTTAAAACCTCATTCATGACCTCACAGGACTGCTAGGCAGAAATGAATGTGAGTGCTTCTACAGAAACGAGGGGGAAATAAACATGAGAGAACATCCCCTGCCAAAAAAAAAAAAAAAAAAAAAAGAAAAAAGAACAAACCTCAGAGTGTATGATCCAGAGTGGCTTCAGCTTGGAATTAGCCATGTGACCAGCTAATCAATCAAATATGTATCTAGCTTGCTTTCATATGCACACTGTTGGTCTTAGATGATGTATCTTGGGCTTTATATTACTCGGTAAAATCTCCAAGTTTCTGCCAATTCCATCACTAAAGGTTTATTGTTTCCCATAAAGCCCTTAATGACTTTTTTATTAACCTTAGATTCATTTGTCAGTTTGAAAAAAAAAGCTTTATTGCATTCATAATTCTCTATCAAAATTCCTTTAATGGTTAGTAGTGCATATAATGCTGGGGGGCGGGAAGAGGATAAGAGGTGCTTAGAATTCTGAAGGAGTCAGGTGAATTGGCCTCCCACCCCACCCCCAATGCTAGGGATCTCGGCCTCGTGCACACCAGACAGGCATCCCAGTGCTAAGCTGCAACAGTAATCTCAGGTGAAACCTACCCAAACTTACAGACGCATCCAGCTGGACTGCTCAAATTCCACACACTCCTTTTATCGGCAATATTAACAAAAATTAAAAAGACTGGCACCTATCTACCATGATCAGGCACTATGCTAAACAAACTGAGTACCAAAACACCTCAGGGATTCTGCCTAGCAGTCCTGTGAGGTCATCATGCCTCTGTTGCCCCATCCACCGTGAGCTGATGGCATCAGAGGATCAAATAAAACGCTGTAAGGACACAGATGTAATGGGGTGTAGCTTCCACCAAGACCTTCTGGAAGTCAAGCTATCGCTGCAGAGGTTTCTCAAAAAGAAGCCCTGAGGCTTCCTGGAATATTTCTAGGGGAACAAGGAGGTGCTACAGCTTGAAGCCCAGACCTTCTGCTTGCTAAGTAGATGGCTCCTCTACCATTGCTCTTCACCCTCACTCCCACCCCCTCTTCAGCTGAGTTAGAACAGTCTGGAGGCAGAGCGAATGGAGAGACATAGATAAGGGTTTGCTTTAACGTTTGGAAACAGACAATAAAAATATTTGGAAAAATTATGAAATAATGCAATCCTTCTTATGAAACCTGGTTCAATTAAGAAAATATAAGTCACAAAATGTCTGTTATTATATAAAGAATTTATTGCTTTTTATTGTTGTGTTATTTATTTATTTATTAGTTTCTCTGTGTAGCCTTGACTATCCTGGAACTTATTTTGTAGACCAGGGAAGCCTGGAACTCTTAAACATCTGCCTCTCTCTGCCTCCTAAGTGCTGGGATTAAAGGTATGTACAACCACTACCCAGCAAGAATGTATTACTCTTAAAAATCAGTATATATCAAGCATGGTAATGTGAGCTTATAGTCCCAGCACTTGAAAAGCTGAGGCAGGAAAATTATGAGCTTAAGGCCATCTTGGGCTACACAATGAAACTGTCTTAAAAAAATGTAGTATAACACTTACATATTCTAAAATCCCAAGTCGTGTTTCTAAACTTGCTAAATATTAGTATTTATAACCCATACTGAAGTGTTTGGGGACCCTTAATAGTTTGAGGGCACAGAAGAGCCCTGAGACCAAAGTCTGAGCCCCTGTCATTTGGCCCTGTTTCTGATGAGCTGTGTGTTTAGCCGAACTAGTAATTTGATTCTTTACGACTCATTTCTTGTCTGCTTTGTTTAAGTCAGGGTTTAGTTTCACATCATTTCTTTGTTAGGTAGAGAGGATCATCTCTATGATGTCTGAAGTTTTCTTTATTTTTCCACTGTCGTTTACAGACCCTTTCCTGTGTGAGCTCTAAGATTAGTAAGTCTTCCTTTTGGGACAATGCTGGGATTCAAACCCAGGACCTTGCATGTGCCAGGCTCTGTCACCAAGCTGTAACCTGCTCCTGAGGGTGAAGTGTTCTGGGAGCAGGTCTCCAGTGGTCCTCCTGCCTCCTCTCCTCAGCCCCTTGGCCCACTCCAGCAACTAGCGTCCTTCATCCCGGGAGGACCATCCCAAGCATCAGGCTCTACCCAGTGATTAGCCAGAGTGCCAGGCTAATTGACTAATGACAGGAATCACAATGAGTGCTCATGAGCACCCGCCTCGCGCTGAGCTAAACTTCCCACTGGCGTCACAGAGGAGTCTTCTTGACTCCTCAAAGTATAGCAAGGCAGGTGCTATGGTCCCCAGTGAGGAAGCCTCACCCTCAGGAGACTAAGTGGATTCTCTACTTTCACGCCTCTAAGTGGCCTGTGGGGCTCTCATTCTCCAGGATGGACAGACGGTGTTCCAATAATAGAAATCTCCATTGCTACAAATGGCTGCTTCATCAGATCTTATGCTGATGTGCCTCCATGCGTAGACCCCACCCCAAACACTGTTCTTCCTTTTCAATCTCTTCCGTCAAAGCCTTTGGAGTCTGAGGATTTGATCTGTGGTTTCTCATATGCAAATGAGTTCTCTTAGCTTCAGTCTCTCTGGTTCTTTTAGGTCAGATGTAGAGAAAGAAGTCATTAGAATTCAAAGAACAATACTTCATTTCACTATGGCCAGACAATGTCTTGAACGCAGAGGGGCAGCAGGAATAATTCCCTGGAACTGACTATTCACAAAGCCCAGCTTGGCATCTGGCAGGAGTGGGAGTTGGGTCTTATTCAGAACCAAGGGACGGGACCTAAGAAACTGCTGTTTTGCCAACACCCATGTGGAATGGCTGTGGGTCCACACTGTCTTCTAACGCTGTGGGTCTGCACTGACTCCCGCAGTTCTGAGAAGAAGTACTGTTCTGGCACCGGTTGGCCTTCGTTTTCTGAAGCTCATGGCACAAAAGGCTCAGATGAAAGTCACACAGGGATCCTGAGACGCCTGGATACTTCCTTAGGATGTCCTCGCATGGAGGTGGTCTGCAAGCAGGTGATGTGTTTTGCTTTTCTTCAGTTTCTCTGAAAGGGAAGGAGATGTCCTTTCCTAGGTGCTTCTCTTGTTCTCCCATGGTATACTTTGTCATTAAAATGCACTGGACTTGAACCCACTCTCTCCCATCCCACCTGGTGCTGAAGATGAAGGTAGTGTCTCTCCACCCCATTCTTGCTTGGCAGCATGGCACCAACAGGCAGAGACATTAGCATCTTACTCCTTCTGGGAGCCTGGGGAGGGGAGCTTAGATCTAGACAAAACTTGGCTTCGTGTTGTATTATTGTTGTAGTTGTTGTTGTTGTTACTTGTGTGTGTGTGTGTGTGTGTGTGTGTGCACATGCGCAAGCACCACCGTACGTAGGAGGAGGTCAGAGGATAGCTCTCGGAAATCAGTTTTCTCCGCTTATCACGGCTTCTGGGGATTGACTCAGATTGTCAGACTTGTGACTCAACTGCTTTTTGTCTGTTTGAACCATCTTACCAGTCCAAGGAAACTCATTTTTTATATCATTGGCTCTCACACTTCCTGATGCATGGGTTTTATAAGATGGCAGAGGCTAGCAAATGAAAAGGGCCATGTTTTATCGGCAGGAAAGAAAAGTGATTGTTGCGTGCTCACCCAGATTGTATTAATCCTTACCCTCCTTGTGTTCACTTGTCTTCATGATGGCTCCTTATTATTGTCCCCATTTGACAGATGAGCACATCAAGGCCTCAGTTTAATCATTTGCCCACATGCTCCCTGGGGAAGTAGGACTGCTCACTACCACAGCTCTCTGTATATATCCATTTGTCCATTTTTGAACCAGATTCTACTGCAAAAGGCCATGCTTTCCAGCTGCCACGCTCTGGGGTATGGTGGGCCAAGTGGGGCTGTTTTCCTGGAAAGTAACAAAAGTATTGTCTCTCCCGTGCAGTGTGAAGCTCACCTTGGCCATGTGTTTCCTGATGGACCCAAGCCCACTGGCCAAAGGTTTTGCATCAACAGCGTGGCCCTGAAGTTCAAACCAAGCAAGCCCTGACCGTCTGCAGGAGACCTGTGCTTTGTCCCTCCTTGTGGAGCCTTGGTTCTGTAACTCAGAACCTTGCTTTATTTGCTGAAAGTTTAGGTGAAGGTTGTTACTGGCCACGGGGGCATCACAGCTTCTTAGTCACCTGAAAGCAACTCAACCTGACTTGCACTTGGGCTGTGGGATTTCAACTGGCTACCCAGGCTTTGGGTGAGACCACAGGACGGGACCCAGGCAGGATTTCCACTGATTCATGGGCTGACGAGGGTCCTAAAGCTCCTGCAGGGAACCTGAATTGGCCTTCTTGGTTCATTTCTTCATGGACATACACAGATGATGAAGGCTCAAAGGGGGTGCGGGGGGAGAAAGGAAGAGATGGGCTGGACCGGATGAGAGCTGAGTTCCCAGGGGGAGGTCAGGAGTGGCCGAGCATGGGAAACACAGACCATGATGATGAGACTTGTGGTTTCTTATTCAGACTTCACTGACTCAACCTTACGACTCACAACTCGAATCCATGTGAGCTGAGTCTATTTTCTCGACGACAAACAATGCTCTCCCTCTTCTATGTTACAGCACTAAACTTCAAATATTCAAATAAAGCATTGAGATCAATGCTTACTTGTTTGTTTGTCTCCGTCTGTTAGTTTGTTCTTTAGGAGCATGACTCTAAATCAAAATGGCAGAAAGAAATCCAGCAACTGGACACACCGAGTCAATAACCACACAGATGTTTTACAAATTGGGAATCTTGAATTATTTGTTAGTAAAAAGGATTTAAATAGTTCTTTTTGTGTTGTTGGGAACTTAGTTACCCCATTTTCTTCTTGCAGATCTGTTATACATTATTTAACATTTCACGTACTGTCTAACCTAATGCAAATTATGGCTTCTTTTTTTAATATTTGTTTATTTATTTATTTATTCATTCATTCATTCATTCATTTATTTATTTGAGTACACTGTCGCTGTGTTCAGACACACAGAAAAGGGCATTGGATCCCATTACATATGGTTGTGAGCCACTATGTGGTTGCTGGGAATTGAACTCAGGCCCTCTGGAAGTACAGTCATTGTTCTTAACCACTGAGCCATCTCTCTTGCCTAAGCCTCTTTTTTAAGAAGTCATAATTTGGGGGGTGGAGAGTATGTCAGAGTATGGCAAATGGCTTTGCTCACTCAGCCATCTCTCCAGCCCAGCCGTGGTTAAAGTCTGAATAGGTAAGGACAGACTGCCACTTCCCATCACACATCCTGCATGGGAGGACAGGCTCCTCTCTGTCACCACCTGCTCCTGTTGTCCCAGTGCTGTGGCAGACGGTTTTGTCTTGTGCCGTTCTGCAAAAGCAGTCATCTATCTAGAAAGGCCTCCACAGCTAATCTCAGAAGTGGTCATTTTGCAGTGTGGCGCTCCTCGGCTTACTACAGGTTGTATGTGGCGCTCCTCGGCTTACTACAGGTTGTATGACTCAACCCCTCATACATTGAAATGCATTTAAAAGACCTAACTGAATAGCTTGGTGTGGTGGCACACGCCTTTAATCACAGCACTGGGAGGCAGAGGCAGGTGGAGTTCAAGGCCAGCCTGGTCTATACGAGTTCCAAAGCAGCCAGGGCTACACAGAAAATTCCTCTCTTGAAAAACAAAACTGGTCAATCAATCAATCAATCAATTAATTGACTAACTGAAGAAACGTCACAGCTTATTCAAATATTGACAGATTATGGCAGACACTATGAATTAGAGAAATAATAATAATAACAACAACAAAAACTGTGATCTCAGAAAAAACAATAAAACCACGTAATGGTTTTAATAAAAAAGATTTATATAATTTAGTATAAAAATAGATTGTGTTTGGGTTTTTTCCTTATGACAAAATATCTGACATAAATGAAGTAAGAGCAGGAAGGAAATATTTTGGCTCATGGTTTCAAAGGGTTCAATCCATGGTGACAGCAGAAATGTGTGGTAGGGGCCTTTGGCCTCCGGACACACAGGATGTGGATGGAGCAATAAAGGAGCAACAGCAAATACAGACTCAGGGACACGTTCTTAGTGCATCACGAGTCACCTGGGTGTCACACCTCAGTGTGGCACTCCCTCCAACTACATTCCATCTTGTGAAGTTTCTACCACCTCCAAAGTAGATGTCACCAGTTGGGGACCTCGGCTTCAGAACATGAGTCTGGGAAGCACTTTGTACTTGAAGCATGGCATAAAAGGAAATTTAAATTAGCATATGCCCCATAGAGCTCATTGGAAATGGTTGGAATTTTTGCAGAAAGTATTGAAGTTCCTGTCAAAAGTGTTGGGATATAACTGAGTGGTAGAGAGGATGATAAGCAAAGGGTGTGTGAAGCTCTGGACTCAACCCCCAGTAACACTAAAATGACAACTGAATAGACTAGAGACCCCTCATGGTTGCCTCCACCTACTGACTGCATGCTGGGGAAAACTTAGAAATGTATTATTTCAAGTTTTTATAACCTGTGTGTTCTCTTTGTTTCTGTCTATCTCTCTGTTTTTCTCTGTGTATTTATGTATGAAAATGAATGTGTATATGTGTTTGTGAGTGTGTATGTATGTATGTGTGAATGTGTATGAGTGCATGAATGTGTGAGTATTGAGTATGTATGTGTGTGTGTATGTATCTGTGTGAGTGTGTATGTGTGTGTGTGTGAGTGTGTGTGTGTGTGTGTGTGTGTGTGTGTGATGTTTGCTGAGGTGGAGAGTGAAAGGGGAAGAAACCAGGGTATCTTTCCTTTTGTTTCTTTTTCTTTTTTTGTTTGAGACAGGATCTCACTATGTAGCATAGGTTGGCCTTAAATATTTGATCCTCCTGTCTCAGCCTTCTGGCCCAGGGCGTATACTATACAAAAGTAAAGGGGTGATATCCAAATTCCTCTACTAGAGGAGCTACTGAAGGAATCTATGGGCCACAGACACACCCAGAGGCTTATCTGGGCTAGACGATGCTTAGGCCGAGGCTTTCCTCTCAGCTGACTCCAGGCTACAGCAAGATAGTTAAAGCTAACAAGGGCATATGTTACTCCTCACTCGGAAGGTGTCACTCGGATTCTCTGGGTGATGGAGTTGAGGACTCTTGCAATAGGAAGGGTTAACTGGGAATTTCTAAAGCTGTGCCTTAGCCAAGAAAATAAATCAGAAGCAGTGTAGGAACCATTTCAAGGAGAATGGCAGAGATGAGTTAGATCTGGGGATTATTTATACCTTAAGGCAGTGGAACAGTGAGGATTGGGATACACAGCTGCCTTCCTGTCCCTTAGTCTTCCCAAGCTTGAACAGTGAGCTTAGTATAAGACCCGAGAAGCGCTCCCGCGGTGAGGATGGTGGAACCTCAGTCTACAGACTGATCAGTGGCTCCCATGGGCTTCTTCCTTTAGGTCTGGGCGTGTTGAAAGCCACCATCCACTCAATCAAGATTTCTTAAATCTTAAGAAAGTCTATCTTTACAGGTGGCTTTGGTGTAGGCCTCAGTCAGTGTTAGCATCCCTCACGATGACCAGTAACCTCAAGATCCTTAGTCGGTTCCAAGGTAACATCCCAAAGTGTCCCATGAGATACCACAGGGGCATCAGGGCTCTAGAGAATGGCATATTTAGTAGTCTATGTTATTTGTTCTAAGTAGCAGGTTGCATGTTGACATTTCCACACATGCATATAACATACCTTGGTCATATGTGTCCCTTCTTTTAAACCCTCTCCTTTCTCTTCCAGTCCCCTCCTGAGTCCCTAATAATTCTCCCAGAGACCATGTTTTAAGAGCCCAAAACTGAGGAAATCTACAAAGGATGAGTGGTGCATAAGCTTACTTTTGTGTCTGTCTACGCCCACCCCTTCACTCTCTTCAGACTCTGCTCACACCAAAGCTTACTCTGAGTTCTCCAGCCCTGTTCTAAGAGCAGAAGGGATGTGTCCTGGCTGAGGTGTTTGGCCCTGGCAGCCTCCTTGCTTCCTGGCCCTTGCTTTCCACATCTTCCGGAGCATCCCACCTCCTCCTGGGGCTGTGCAGTGATGGGTCTGTGTCTGTGAAGTGCTGGATGCCCTTCAGTCTAGCCCTCCATCCTCTTCCCTCCGAGTCATGAACAAAAGAATAATTCATGTTGCATTTCGATGCTGATTATGGGGTGGAGCGACTGGTAAGAGAGGAGAGGAGAGGAGGTATTTCCAGTAATGGGAGTATTTGGCTGATTGGTAACTGTTTACAGACGTGTGTCTTCCTACGGTATACCCCTTGAAATCATTTTCTTTGTAAATGTTAAAAGCCACAAGAAAAAAAACCAACAACCCTGATCACTTCTCTTTGTACTTCAATCAGCAGAGTGTCAGCGGCTGAATGGACTGTAATTCCTTCACTGTGCCTGTCAAGGAGAACATTTAGGCCACATTTTTAAAAATATCTTGGTAGGGGTCTCGAGAACAATTAGCAATTAAAATAATCTATTTTCTACACTTTGCAATATAAACAGGACCGCGTGGCTGATTTCACAGTCCCGGTGCTGCTCGGCACAGAGCATCCCGCTCATTCTCCGCAGCTCTCAGACACACGGCGGTGTCGCTGTAAGTACAGCATGGCGGCTCTCAGCCACTCATTAGTGCATCGTTAGCTTTGGAATACAACTTGATGCCTTCTCCAGAGAATATGCTTCCGAACATAGCCAGGGCACTATCCAAAGCACAGTGGACAGAGATGCTCACCTCATAGCTGGTAGAAAACAGACTAACAGTAAGTGGAGTTAGCTGGAATAGATTCTTCAAAAGCACAGCCCCAGTGCCCTCCTTCCTCCAAGCAGGCCTTCCCTCCCTACCTCCCTATAGCACATTTGGTTTAAGCATCTCAGTAGAGTAGCCCACTGATGATGCTACCAGTGTTATCTGTCTTAATACAGGCACATTTCATACATCAATCATAACACTAGGTTCTCTCAGGTCCCCCCAGTGACTGTACATGATGTGCTTTACCTAACGGTGCTATCATGTTTGGGCTGTAGGAACAAACTCAGAAACCACAGTGTGATACAGACAGCAGAGAAGGAAGAGTCAGCATGCTCAAATTCTGAACTTCAAAGATAAGGAAGCTGAACCATAGAGAGCTCAGGCGACCAGTAGCGGACACACCCCCCGGGGCTGCAGAATCCCCACCTGAGCCTCTGCTCGCACTGTTTGATGGTTAGAAATTGGGTTAGGCAGTTTCTGTCTGGAGGGAAAGCAAGAGGTTACATTTGCAAAATCAGTTCATAAGTGGGTCTGATTTAACAGAAGAATGGACTGAATAGGAAGAATGGTCTTCTCAAGGCCTCGGTCAGATCCTAGACGCTCCAAGAGCTTCAGAAAATGAGATGATGGTCTGCAGGCTACTCTCCTGCCTCAGTTGGCTCAACATCTGCCTCTTTGGAGGTCAAAGACTGGGCAACAGGGCTGCCACCTTGTAGCAGGGTCAGGACTTGGGTGTGGCAGAAAGGCATCTTCCTCTGACAAGATCCTTCCAGTTGGCATCCTAGACAGCTCACTATCTCCTTGCTTCCTCTGCAGGACATCCAACAGCACAAGGGCAGGGAAATGAAAGCAATGAGGCTGAGGTGGTGTTGTCCCGAGAGAGTTACCAAGATAAAGCGAGAAGGAGAAGAAATTGTCCCTGGCAGGAACTCAGTCAAGGCAGCCATTTCCTCATGGACCTAAGGCATCTGCCAGTCCTGAATCTCAGGTTAAACTGCCTTCCTGGACAGGAATAAAGGCCGGCATGTCTCCCTGATTTCCTTGCCTTTGGAGTAAGGGGACCTCAAGAAATCCTAGCAGTGGAAAACAACCCCAAAGGTCTCTTGTTGCTAAGATAAATTGAGATTATGCAATGTAGGCTGGAAAGATCCAGAATGAAACTAAACTCAGCACCACAGAACAGCTGAGATCACATGACATGACTGCCGTGGATCATGAATTTCCAGGAATTTCCGCAAGTCATTTGAACTTAACAAGTGATTCTGGGCTAAAGAGATGGGTAACACTTTTGTTACACCAGTGTAAAGATTGAGCGTGGGTCCGCAGCACCCGTGTAAAGCTATGTGAGGCGGCACATATCTGCAGTCTCAGAGTTCCTTCTGTGCTTTGGGAGGCAGAGACAGAAATCCCCAGCAGCAAACAGTAGCAAACAACAGACCCTACCCAGGCAAGGCTGAAGACAAGGACTCACACCCAGTGTTGTCATCTGACTTCCAAGCACGTGCTCCCCAGGATGAATTAAAAAAAACAAACAGAAAAACAGAAGAAAAAATAGTTTTGATTTACTTTACTTAAGAGTAAACCAGTAGATGACTCACGACATAAGATAACCAAATGTTGAAAAGACTGTAAAAAAATAGTTTCTAGAAACTTGTATGCCTGTGTCTTTGAGCAACACTTTTAACCCACCATTGTTGCAGGATTTTCCTTGTCCAATCACATTAGGGCAGTGGGAGGCCTGTGATTGGACAGGGAAAAGGGAGGCGGAGCTAAGAGTTGAGAGAGGAACTATTGACATCTTGTAAATTGTGATTTTATAGATATACAAATCTGATTGGTTAATTAAGCTTAAAGAGTCTTGTTTCTACTGGGTAATTAGGTGTTGAGATGACTGACCATGGGGTGCGTGGGATATTGCGTGGTAGCAAGATAAGCTTCCCTCTCCCCCCCAGCCGGCTAGCAGAGGGACTGCAGAGTGAGATGGCCCAGCAGAAGCCCTGGGGCCCCACAGGACTGGAGAGAGTTGGTGGGCCTACAGGAGAACAGGAACGTGGTCCAATACATGGAGAGTTGGCAGGCTCATTTTTTTTTAAATATTTCCCACAACACACCATGAGGGCTTTTTTTTTAATATTGGGGGGGGGATGTTAATATTTATATGTTGTAGGACTATTTTCTAGACTTGTATTTCTTAGAATTTTTCTAGGCATATCTTTCCAAAATTAGTTAAAATCATTCTGCTTTTCTTGTTTAACAACGTTTTCCATAAATTTAATTTTTCCATATAGTTCCTGAATAAATTTTTGATAGACAATTCATCAAAATGAATCTTTCAAGAGATTGAAGAGCCATTTTGGCTGGGTAAAACTTTTTTGCCGCATAAAATGAAAAGCCTGTTTCCAGTTTTAGCACCCAGATAAAGACAGTTGTGGTGATGCTTACATAGGATCCTGCCACTGTGGATGGGCATCAGAGGCTTCCCAGGCCTTGCTGGCCAGTCAGTCTAGATGAATGGGTGTTCGCATAAGTCCCAGTGAGAGACCCTGTCTCAAAAAATAAGGTAGCTCAGAGAAACTGAGGAAGACACCTGACATGCATGTGTAGGTCTGTATATAAATGACAGGGACAGCCATATAGAACGCTTGTGGCTAATGCTATACTTGCTGTTAGTGAAGTTGAAAACTTCTAAAGAGAGTCCTCACGTTTCTGCATATATCTGCTTCAAGGATTCCTATGGGGGAGCAGTGCTTAGCAGCACAAGGGGTGATCCCCCACTCTTCTGCTGTCCTCTTGGATGTGACTTGAAGCATCCGAAGAAGAAAATCTCTGTAAGACACAAGTCGGAAACCGGAAGCAGACAGAATGAACTCTTCTGGAGACAACTTCAGACACTTCTTAGAAGGAGAGGGTAGGTGATAGGACAGCCTCATCATACATACTAGCAAAGATGGTGGCTGGGGCGTCCAGAATTGACGTCCTCACAGATGTCTCTATCAGTGTGATAATGAGCCCCAGGGACACGTGTCAGGGTTAGAGATCCTGAACTATGGGGAGCTGAATAGATGGAGGAAACGTGAGTCTTCCTCTGTGCTGACTGCAGCTAGGGGCTGTCTTTGAGGTCTTCTTCGGAGACACCCTCCCTGCACCCCCCACATTGAGCTTTGAGATATAAGGGGAGCCATGCCCTTCTTGAATTGTGTCTGCTGTAATTTGAGCATTAAAAGTGAGCCATTCCCCTGATCATGCATCCCTTCCCATGACTCCAATGCTAATAAGAATGTTAGTTAGAGAAAACTTTCCTTGCCACTTTCTTGGTAAGAAAATTATTTATAGGAAGTTAGAACTTGGAAGGGGTATTAATTCTCACCAACAAAACTTACTTGCAAGTGAGTAAGACAGCAGAAAAACCATGCATGTATTGCCAGGCATAAGACCATGTGGCTCAACCTTAGTGTAGAGGGATTCCACTTCTAGGAACTGGTATCACAGACACCGTGGCAAAAAATACGCAAAAGAAAGTTAAAGGATATTTACTGCATTCTTGACTGCAAACTCAAAAGCCCAGAAGCCATCCATGCAGTTGCAAGTAGGTGAGACACACCCCTGAGCACTGCCTGATTATGAAAAAAAAAGAAGCCTAGGTTTGAGGATCGTTGTGGCACGAAACCTGAGGTCTGCTAACTGGGAGAGCTTAGGGAGATGGATAGGTATGTGCAGAAGAAACTGCTCTCATCAAAGAGGGAACCTCCTTCTATAAACCTCATACATTTGTCTCTAACCATGGGGATGTTTTATGTAATTATACAACAAAATTAACTTTAAAAAAAGCAATCCTCAAGCCATTAAGAGCAAATTATCCTAAGTTTTAGAGGAGAAACCACACTAAAGGGACTGCTTGTAAGTAGTGCTCAATCATACTGTTTTCCAGGGGACACATGGATGAGGAAAATCTCACAAAGCCTTCCCCTAGATAAAGAGCTACAAGCAACCAGTGGCTGTTTAGAGAGTTGTAAAGGTAACTTCTATTTGCCTAATTCAATTGTCATCTCCTAGGCTTGCTGCCTCTGTCTGCTAACCTAGGCCTTGTCCTGGAAGCTTCTAGTCTTCGTACAATTTTATCTGGGACCAGAATGTTTTCAGCCTCTGAGACTTACTGTTTAATAACCCTTTCCTAGTTCTGATCTCTAGCTGGCTGATTCAAATCAGCTCTTTTGGCTCAAACTCCTCTCCAACCTGACGGACTCCATGTCTCCTCTCTTGGCTGCTCCTGAGTTGCTCTGTTTGGCCTCATACTATCTTTGGAAATCTGATCTTCTGGCTCCTTCTCATTCTCTGGCTTGTTCTGTCTTCACCTGTGTCTAGCTTGTTCTCTCTGCAACCTGACTTTGTTTGACTGTCCCAGTAAAACTGCCTCTTTCTTTTCTGTACTGCCCCTTAAGTAAGTAGCTTCCTTTCCTCTTCTCGTGAGACTTGGGCAGATCCTATTCTGTCAAATCTTTCTGTGTTTCATCACTTTGTCTGCCATCAATTAGACGTCACTTTCAAACATAGTGCTTCCTTCTACAAACTAACTTTACCTTCATTGTTTGTGACTGAAGGTGGGTTTGAAGGGTGGGTCTGTATTCCAGCCAGAGGGATTAAAAGTGTGTGCTAAAGGCTGAGCCACACCACAACTAGAAACAGGTCTTTTTTTCAATAAAAACACAATCGCAGGGTTCACAGTGTGATCAAATATCCTGAAACAAGAAGGAGACTCTGTCTTCTTTGGGAATGAGCTCAATAATAGGTATGTAATTCAGTGGCCAGCTCTAAACACATGTACGTATAAGAAACACTAAATAGACTGTAGGATGTATATGTGTGTGTAAAACAATATAGAAAGCAAGGCTAGGGGTCCTGGGAGATGATTCAGTAGTCAAGAGCACCACCTGGTCTTCCAAAGGTCCTGAGTTCAAATCCCAGCAACCACACGGTGGCTCACAGCCATCTATAATGAGATGAGATGCTCTCTTCTGGAGTGTCTGAAAACAGCTACAGTGTACTTGCATATAATAATAAATTAATCTTTAAAAAAAAGGAATGGCACAAAAATCTTGCACAGTTGTAAAGTACTGGGAAAATTTTATATAAAGCAAAGCAATAAAAAATCAAAACACACTACAAGATAGTAATGGTTAACAGAGTGAAGATGCCACAGGGCCTCAATGATAAAAAAAAAAAGAGAAAGAAAGGAAGGAAGAGAAGAGAAAAGAAAAGAAAAGAAAAGAAAAGCCATCAAGGGGTGATATTTGAGAGAGGGAGGAATAGAAATTATGTAAATGCAGTACACATGTATGAAATTCTCAAAAATATTTTTAATTAAAAAGCATGGGGAGATGGAGAGATGTTTAAGCAGTTACAAATACTGGCTGCTCTTCCACAGGTCCCAAGTTCAATTCCTAGCACCCAAATGGGCTATCACCTATGACAGAAGAACTGCCAATGGAAGAATTAAGGCATCTTCAATCCCATATTTTTGGCATATGAGTGGTTGTGTTGGTATCATTGTGAACTTGTACCATCAGTATGGGAAAGTAAACACAATGGGAGACAGATAAGAGAATATAACATTCCAGGCTGGCAAGATGGCTGGCTCAGCAGGTAAAAGGCTCATATGTAAGCCCCATGAACTTTCATCCTTGGATCACAGTATAGAAGGAAAGAAGCAACTCCAGAAAGTTGTCTTCAGACATGGCATTAAATTCATTTGCTTTCATACACACAATAACAAGAAACAAGTAAATAAACAAATAAAAAAGAAATAACAGTAAGTAACACTCAGAGAGTTCTCCATGTAGTGAGCTGGGGATAACCTTTGATGATATAGAATTCTATTTGCACTTTATATTTTAAAAATATTAGCACTGAATGTTCAAGAAATGAGCAGTTGGTGTTAGAGAGCATCTGTGGTCTCTAAATGTGTCCCACTGAAAGGATCCGGGGCTCCTTGAAGAGACTGGTGGCTTTGTATCTGGGACAGGAGAGGTGCAGGATGGGCCTGAGGCATCTTGTGATCTCCAGAATGAAAGGATGCTGTCAAAGAGCTGCCTCGGATCAGCCCTCAAGCACTCAGAATCCCCAAGGAATGGCCGGAGTGGCCAAAATAACACGAACAATTTCGACAACAGTGTGAAACAGGGCAGGTGTGTGTAAGACCATGATTTTTGAATGATGAAATAAAATGTGTGTTGGCTTTCTTTTGAGGATATTAGGGAGCCAAATAATTATATTGACAAGCAACTAGTGAAGAAATAACCCTGACACATTGCCCTGCATTTTTCTATTAAGGCTGTTCTCTGGGATAGTCATATCATAGAGTCCAGAGACGTTTCCTTCTGTAGAAGCAATCTAGACAGTGAATGGCATTATGTACCTTTCTGTGTTACCAGAAGGTGCTTGCAACCCTAAAAAATGTGATGAATGTAGATACTGAACATGACAACAGGGAGAAGATATTTGAAGTCTTTTACTAAGAAAACCCAACATGAGTCTCATCAAGTTCTTAGTAATTTGTTTGTATTAGGAAATACAAGTTGGGCTATGCTCCTTGGAAAAATGCCTGCTTTGTGTGATACCATGTACAAGGCTCAGGGTTCCATCCCTAACACAAAGAAAGAAGAGGGATAAGGGAGAAGAGGTAGGAGAGGGTAAGGGGCTGCAGGGGGTGCAGAGATAATAAAGGATGCAGAGAAATAAGGCAAAAGGTAAAACATGGCTTCAAATCCCACCCCTCAGTACTTAATTATGTTAGATTCTTACAACTGTTTGTGCATAGGCAGGAGATGCTAAGCTATAGTATCTAATGTGTACTATTACCCAAGACAAACTGCTTTGATTTCTTCAATAAATAATTGTGTGGGTATAAAGAAAGCACAGATTTAAAAAAAAAAAGACATGAGATACAGTATAAACCTCACTTGCATTTGGATTTGAACAAACTATAATTTATGGAAGAACTGAACACACACATATTATGTCCTCATATTATGTATGTATTGTGGTATTAAGAAATTATGCTTAATGTTTTGTGTAGAATAGTAGTTTTGCGCAGCTTTGGTGAGTATTCCTGTTGCTTAGAGGTGTATTACTGATGTGTTTGTGGCTGGGATGACATAGCTAGAATTCACTTTAAGCCATCTGCATAGTGAGACTACCACATACAACTCTGGATAAGTGAAGCTGGTCCTTTAGTGACCCCTTTAAAGTCAAACGATGGGTTATAAGAACTCATCACCCTAGCAGTGCGAGACAGCAAGTCCACTAACAGGAGCCACAATCACCTGGCTTACAGCCTGTGGCATAGACAGCCAGAGTCCAAGTGGAGACAAGAAACAGAGACCATCACTGAAGACTTGAGTGATTTGGTGGCTAGAATTGACAGAGGATAAGAGAGAGGAGTAAGTCTGGTTGGATCTGATTGTCTCCATGTGTTGGAACACTTTTCACTGGCCTCAGATATTACTTTCTCTTCTCTTCTTCATACTGATGATCCCAGTTCCTAACAGCAGCAAAATAATCACACATATGTGAAAAAAATATATGCTATTTTCCCCACTGGCAAAGTCTCACCAAGGCTGGAGGCATGAAGCACTGATGTATACGGACATCACTGTCCCTTCTTCAGTCAACAGGACCAACTTGGATGGACCTGATCTCTGCTCTCAGAAGCTAAGCAAGGTCCAGTCTGGTTAATACTTGGATGGGAGAGGGTACTCTCCAGTTATGAGAAAATGGCTTCTCCAGGACTAAGGGGAGGCAGCTAGTAGAGGATGTACATATGGTACCCAGCTGAGATGCTGGAAAGTCCTTGCATCAGAGTAATGACAACTCCTGTCAAAATCTAAAATCAAGCCTCCAACAATCTTCCTTCCAAACACAGAAATGAGTGATGTTTTAATAAAAGTGGGAACAAATGGAGGTCAGTGCAATAGATCAATGTTTCCTAACGTTTAACTTCGCTAAAGAGCGAGAGAGTGAGAGGACAAGAGGAGTTATGCAGGGTTAAAATGGAGCCTTAAGAAAGAAAAGGAATAAATAGCTATAGGAAGGCCCAGAGAGCATGGTATCTGCTTCCACTGAGCCAAGGGAAGAGCAGCATTTAATATGAAATCCATATTTTCTTCCATTTTCCCATCCCTGAAGTTTGGTGTGGTTTACAATACTTTGTCTTAATGTCTCATAAAGTAACAAAGCATCTTGAAATTGACGGTTTTCAGACTGAGTGAAATACAGTAGCTCTGTTAGAGTTCACTGAAAAACACAAGACAAATGGCTAAAAAATAAATGAGGCAATCATGTGCCCTTTACCAAGATGTTCAGACATTCAGCCTGAATGTCGTGGGAAGCTATTAGAATTTCGGGACTGGGGACAGGGCTCGGTGGTAGACCCTTACCTGGCAGGAAGCTCTGAGGTAACCGCGGCAGCAACAACAGAGTTCAGTAGGGAATGTTCCTGATCAGATTGAATGTTCTGGAAATTCACTCTGTGGGGAATGGCGAGGGTGGGTTGCAAGTGAATATGGGAAGAAAACTTAATAAGAACTGTTGTCTGGATGAGGGTAACCAAAATGAACTGTAGAATACAGACCTGGAGAAATGTGCGGGCCAGTCTTCAGTCTGGACTGCCCATGTCAAAGGAGGACGAAGACTGACACCCAGACGTCAGTATCACACGACTGGTGGATGATGGCCACATGAGAGGACAAGGAGCAGAGAAGGGGGAAGTCGGTGGTGTCCAGAGAAGATGCCTGGAGGAGATGTGGAGACAAGAGCTAGAAGCTCAGGATGGATGCAAGGTGTAAAAGGTAAGGCAGTATCAGAGATGCAAGGGCCATCAGCACATAATCCCATGAAAGAGGGAAAAGGACTGTTCTGAGAAGGTGAAGGACAGAAGGGTGTGACATCACGAGAGCCGAGGGATAAGAGTAACCACAGAGGCTGTAAGGCAGGAAGGACAGGGGTGTGTAGCTCAGTGGTTGTGAGCTTGCCTAGCATGCACAAGGCTGTGGGTTCAATCATCAACACTAAAAAAAAATAAATAAATAAAAGTAAAGAAATAAGCAGGTGGGGGAAATAATGACAATACATGAGATCTCATAATCAAGTCATAAAAAGACAGAGATTTGACAGGTAAATGAGAAACTTTATGGTTTGGGCATTAACAATTGTATTCTACATGTGTGTATATGTGAAACCTGTGTGTATGGATGCTACATGTACATATATGCTACATGAGTATATGATACCTGTGTGTACGGACACTACATGTTCATGTATATGATACATGTGTGTATATATGATACCTGTGTGCATGGACACTACATACTCATGTATATGATACATGTGCGTATATATGATACCTGTGTACATGGACACTACATGCTCATGTATGCTACATGTGTGTATATATGGTACCCGTGTGTATGAACACTATATGTGTGTGCATGCTACATGAGTATAAATAGAACTCTGGCTCTTTCTTCCTGCAGAAAGAAATGTTTGAGGTCAAGAAAACTTACAAGGGATCTTGTAAACTCACTGGCAAGAGTAGGCTGGTGGTAGACCACTTTCTGTAGAGATGATGGAACTAATGAATGAATGAATGTATAAATAAATAAATATTTGTCTTCATTTATAACTCAGAGCATTGGTCTAGACTGTATAAAGACATATTCAAGCCAGGTTCACACTGGGATTGGTGGGCCACGCCTGCTCTTTGTAATCTCAGTGCTCACCAGCCCGAGGCAGGAGGATCTTGAATTCAGGGTAACCCTGGGCTACACAAGTAGACTGTCTCAGAAAGCAAAAAAGAAAAAGAGAAATGCAATACAAAAAAATGAGTACCTGGAAATGATTTTAATGTCTTCATTAAACAGCAGCCTGTTTAGTACAAAGGAGAGCTGGCAAAGATACTGTCATCTAAAGTAAGCAATCCTAAGGAGAAAGGCCAGCGGATGAAGGTCAGAGTCGTCTGGGTCAAGGGGCAAACGGCGCCCTAACGGTGACCGTGGGGAGCTTTGTATAGGTGCACAGCCGGGCAGCTGACCGGTCTGCATTCAGTCAGTGAGCTGATGCCTACTGACCACTTACTCTAGGCCAGACATTTGCATATCTGGGAAAGCAGCAGTGACTACAGAGAATGACCTGTTGACGACCCGTCACTGAGCTGTATATAACCTCTGCTCTGAGGATCAACGCTGGGTTCACAGACCCTTAGGTGTTAATTTCTCCTTTTTTTATCCTATGTGATTTTCAAGAAGAAAAATCATAACCTGTTCATGCCTATCTCACTTTGAGCCTCTTACATAGCGCTGAAGAGTCTCCATTCACAGTTTGCTCCCGGGGGCAGGGAAGGACACGGCAGTCAGGAATACAGTTGGTGAGTTCTTCCCTGAGCCGATGACAGCGGAAAAATCCTTAACTGGGAAACGGCAGGGTTCTTCTGCTGGGTCCCCTCCGGCTGGCAGCTGCATTCAATCAATGACCCCATAGTACGTTTTTATGAGTTTGTAGTTTTGATATCTCCGACTCCCTCTTGCTGTTCCTCTCTTAGGCCTGGAAACCCTGTAAGGTGGGAATGGGGATGTGGGGGATCAGGCTGAGGGCAGCAGCAGCCTGATGGGGTCCAGCTTGTGAAAGAGAGCAGCAGGACAGAGGCACATCCAGAGCTGGTAAAAACAAGCCTGAGCCAGCCATGGAGGCAGAGACTTGCAATATCAGCACTCACCACGCTGTCTCGTTATCTATCTCCATAGCGAGGTAAGACGGTGGACATGTTCACTGTTTGAAAAGGCTTTCCACATTCACTGAATCTTGGACGTCTTCTACATAATTATTCTCCCTTGTGCCCTCCAGACACACCAACCACTCTGGATGGTTGTCCCATGTCTGGTTAACCAATATTTCTCCGTTGGACGGGCCCACTTTTGCTTCTGAGGGTCTGCCATGATGAACTGCATGTGAGGCTATCCCAGGACAGGGTAAGAAGACAGATTTTGGAGGCAAGCCCTGGCTTTCTCTTAGGGTCCTGCTTCTTTCCCTGCTGTGCAACCTCTGACGAGTCTCTCAGAGAAAAACGTGACTCTCATGACCACTCCAGGGTCCCGCAGTTCCTCAGTGTGCCTGAAAATTGAACCTCTGAAGCCTGCTACTGTGTGAATCCTGCTTCCTCCACAAAATAGCTGTGTGGTCTCAGGACGTTCGTGAAAATGCTCCCGTGCCTCAGCTTCCCTGTGTGTAAAATCCGGGCTGATAAGAAAACCGAGACGTACTTTAGAACGTTGCCGACTGACTGTACAATAAAACAGACGATTCTCACACAGTGCCTAATATAGAAGAATAAATAGGATTGGTTATCTGCAAGCTGCATGCTATTCAAGTGTACTTGAAATAAAATTGAATTTCGGTACCAAACAGGATCTTTATAATTAATTCCAACTTGTCCAGATGGGGAAAGCAAAACCCAGAGGAGCTGGGGTTTGGCCTGTGGTTCCCACAGCTGGTTTCTGTCAGTTTAAGGAGTGGAAATGAACCAAGGACAGCTGGATCAGAAGGACCAAATAAATCGGCAAGAATGCATTCCCGGAAGTACCATCCATCCCGCAGTCTCCCTTCACACTCCCACTGTGTTCCCAGCGGTGCCTGGCAGCAGCTGTCAGCCCACAGATACTAAACCGGATGCTGATTTGCCCACAGCGCAAGGTAGAGGCTGCTCTCTGGTGCTCAGACTCTGCGAGCAAGCCTGGACGACAGCGCTGAGGTGTGTCAGGTTGTACTTCTACTCCGGGTAGAAAACTGGATCCTGCTGCCGGGTCAGCCTGTATTCATTTCCCTCTGGGGCTGTGAGCTGTGGCTGTAGCCATTAATAAATCAACAGCTCTAATTGTCAGCGACATCTTGGGGGCGAGTAGACCGGCTGACACTCAGACTTGCACGCTACTCAAAAGCAGGCAACCCTTCCTAACCCAGACATCCTGTACCTGCTCCTGGGTATGCCCTCTCATCTACTCTCATCTAGAGCAAGTCCGGGTATACTTTACCTCTAAGCCTTGACCAGGCAGCA